>JADLZK010006374.1:0-79123 GCA_015847255.1 Hyparrhenia diplandra | reverse complement strand
GTCCTCCTAGAACAAAGGTGCCGAAGGAGTATTGGGACTGCGACCCCTGCAAGCAGCGGAGGGAAAAGCAGAAGAGGATATTGATGCTCCACAAGAAGGATTATGTGATAATATTCTGAAAAGTGGCGAGATCGATGGCCCGAACTTGCTGCGTTCACATTCGCCATGGTGTGTAGGTGGCGGTGGTGGCCATGTGTGTTGCCGCCGGGATATGCGGGTCATACACTTGGGCCCACTCTAAGTGGGCTAGGCTCGTTTAGTAGTACAGAAGTACTATGTGGCGAGCTTGTGACCACGACGAACCCGCTGTGTGAGGCCGTGCACGCAGATTCAGCTGTGGCAATGCGCTGCTGCAACAAGTGGAAATTGACCCGTAGCACCTCCAACTTGGAAGCT
Organism: Hyparrhenia diplandra; assembly: GCA_015847255.1. Classification (NCBI taxonomy): domain Eukaryota; kingdom Viridiplantae; phylum Streptophyta; class Magnoliopsida; order Poales; family Poaceae; genus Hyparrhenia; species Hyparrhenia diplandra. The sequence continues at coordinate 78,727 of JADLZK010006374.1, read as the reverse complement.
CGATGGGTCAAAGCCTCGTGCGCCCTGATCTCATCTCGCAGCATGACGGTCCATCCAGTCATCTTGCGTTCAGGTTCTCTACTTCCCATAAACTCAGATTTTCTCACATAGTTAAGCGAGTAGCTTCAGCTAGATACAATAGGAGTCACACAAGCCGCCACAATTGACAGTCTTAGCACTAGCACAACACGGTAATATATTAGCTCAACATCACACACTTGTCGCCCTTGTGGACAAGCTTCCCAGCCTCTGCGCATTAGTTGCATGGCTACCGAGCAGGTTGTTTGTGATGCGCAGATGGGCAACTAACAGTGGTACTGTCCATCTTGCCTCTTCCGTGTCAGTGACACGGACGATGATAAGGCCATCCTGTGTGACTGCTGCGATCAGGGCTATCACCTCTACTGCCTCGGTCCTCCTAGAAGAAAGGTGCCCAAGAAGTATTGGGACTGCAACCCTGCAAGCAGCAGAGGGAAAAGCAGATGAGGATATTGATGCTCCACAGGAAGGATTATGATGCTGATATTCTGAAACGCGGATAGATCCATGGCCCGAACTTGATGCGTTCATGTTCGCCATGGTGTGTAGGTGGTTGTCGTGGCCATGTGTGTTGCCGCCGCGTTATGCGAAGTTACACTTGGGCCCACACTTGGTTTGATAATTGTCCATCTTTGCCAACCGCAAATCAATATGGGAAGTTTAAAAAGGCCCTCTCCAAGTGTTTTGCAATTTTGGTTTGGCAAATGGAAAAAAGTGGGCCCATCTTGAGACCGGTAGTTGGGTCATCGTGGCGGCCTCTTACTTGACATGGGATCAAGAGCCGCCACAACGCCCTTACCTTCATGCGACCTCCACATCAGCGATGGCGCGCCACCCAGCTGTTGTTGCTACAGCATGCCCATGGTGGCCTTGAAGTGGTGCTTGCAGAGCCACTCAAGCGTGCCACCCGGGCCCCAGGGATCGGCGCGATTCAGCGGCCACACCGTCAGCGGCGTGAGAAGATTAAGGGAGACGGGAAGGGGAGCGCCGGGTAGACATACTCCGGGCCAAGATCAAGGGAAGGGATCTCATCCTCGCCGAAGCAGAATGCGCAGTTGCAGTAGGCGCAGATCATGGGTCGGTAGACTTGGCGCAGGGCTGACGGCTTGCGTCCGTTTGCGGATCAGCGGGATCCGGCCGTACTTGTGCAGGTACCTGTTGAGCACGGTCCCTGCCACCACCGAGATGGCGCCAGCATGGGCTACCTGCAAGACAGAGTGAGTCTGCTTCCTCCTCGGCTGCAGCGGCAGCACGGACGTAGATGAGCCGGATTCACGGACTACATACCAGCGCAATGGACGATCTCGCGACTCAAAGGTTTTGTCGCGGGTATGGGCGATGGCAGCGCGGGAGGGATCTCACTAGGTGAAAGTGTCCGCGCACGGGAGGAAACGGGGATTGATACTACTGAGGCCCAAAGGAGGACAATATATAGAGTACAAGAGAGACTTAAGTGAAACCCTAACATAGGAGATTACAATAATAGCCTTTGACTATTACACCTTAAAAGGGTGCACCACATATAGATATGTGAATGGACACTACACATTCGCCTCCAAATGTCACCGACGTGCGCACCACATAGACCTGTGAATGGGTGGACATCCAATTTCATTTAGAGGAATCAAACAACGTTCAACTAAGGCATGCTCCTATCTAGTCCAATCCTAATAAACAGTGGAGATATCCAATCCAACTCCATCTAAATTAAAATCCATCAAATACTAGTTACCTGTTTGCTAAAAACATCCACACACCCTACTAGAGCTTCCACCAATAATAATCAGAAGCTGAGGAGCAGAAATCCGTAGCTATATGCTCGCTTCTGCCGTAGCGAGACACACGCCCAGAGCACCCATGGCCACTGCTTTGTGTCCCGGTCTCAGGGGGACAGGGATCGCTCCTCGCTCCCTGAGTCTCATGGCCACCTTGGCTCGCTCCGGGCCCTCGCCTTCTGCGTCAGTAACGGCCTTGAAATGCCCCAAGAGGTTATTGATCTGTGTCCACTATGATTGCTTTTACATGTACTACCAAATTAGTTGTGTGGCTAACAAGCAGATTGCAAGTGATGTGCATATGGGCAACGCTTCGCGACCTCGCCTTATGCGTCAACAACAGCCTTGGCATGCCCCAACAGGTTCTTGATCTGTGATCACTCTAAGTGCTTTTATAACTACCACCACATTAGTTGCGTGGCTAAATTGCAAGTGATGTGCATATGGGCAACGCTCCGCGACCTCGCCTTCTACGTCAGCAACAACCTTGGCATGCCCCCAAAAGGTTCTTGATCTGTGACCACTCTAAGTGCTTTTATAAGTACCACCGCATTAGTTGCATGGCTAAAAAAAAGTTGCATGGCTACAGAGCAGATTGCAAGTGATGTCTAGATGGGCAACCATTGTCCATCTCAGTGTTTTTAAGGCGTCGCTAGGCGTCGCCTAAGCGCCAAGGCGCTCCAGGCAAGACGTTTTAGCGGACGACTCACTTTAGATTCGTATGGCGTCCGCCTTAGGACTGTGGCGTCCGGAAAACGTCGATTTGTCGTCTGATTCATAACAGATTGAGCAAGGCGGGCGCCATATGGGGATGATGCTCTGTTCAGCGGCCGCACACAGAGAGAGACAAACCAGAGAGGAAGGGGAGGGGAAGCAGAGGGGCGGAGGGAAGAGCAGAGCAGAGCAGCGCATCCGGGGGGGAGAGAGAAGCACAGCAGGATATCGGTCTGGGGAGGCGGCGGCGCTGATGCCATGCCATGGAGGGGAAGGAGCATATGCTGCATGTGTGCTGCCTAGTGGGCTGGATGAGCCCACTTCTTGCTCGGCTCCTTTTTTTTCCTTTGCTTTTTTCTTTACCTTGTGTTCTAAGCTGCTATTTTTAATTTTTAATTAATTTTTAAGGTGTCGCCTAGCCTCACGCTTTACCGCTTAAGCGTAAGACGATAGTCAGTCGCCACACCCGCCTTACCGCCTTAAAAACATTGGTCCATCTTGCCTCTGCCGTGTCAGCCTCAGTGACACGGACGATGATAAGGTCATCCCGTGTGACTGCTGCGATTTGCTGCGATCAGGGCTATCACCTCTACTGCCTTGGTCCTCCTAAAAGAAAGGTGCCCAAGAAGTATTGGGACTGCGACCCCTGCAAGCAGCGGAGGGCAAAGCAGAAGAGGATATTGATGCTCCACAGGAAGGATTATGATGATGATATTCTGAAAAGTGGCGAGATCCATGACCCGAACTTGCTGCGCGTCGCATTCATCATGGTGTGTAGGTGGCGGTGGTGGCCATGTGTGTTGCCGCCGGGATATGCGGTCATACACTTGGGCCAACTCTAAGTGGGCTAGGCTCGTTTAGTAGTACAGAAGTATTATGTGGCGAGCTTGTGACCACGACGAACCTGCTGTGTGAGGCCGCGCACGCAGATTCAGCTGTGGCAATGCGCTGCTGCAACAAGTGGAAATTGACCCGTAGCACCTCCAACTTGGAAGCTCGATGGGTCAAAGCCTCGTGCGCCCTCATCTCATCTCGCAGCATGACGGTCCATCCAGTCATCTTGCGTTCAGGTTCTCTACTTCCCATAAACTCAGATTTTCTCACATAGTTAAGCGAGTAGCTTCAGCTAGATACAATAGGAGTCACACAAGCCACCACAATTGGCAGTTTTAGCACTAGCACAACACCCTAATATATTAGTGTGTTCATCACACACACTTGCCACCCGCGTGGACAAGCTTCTTAGCCTCGGCGAGCCCGCACATTAGTTGCATGGTTACCGAGCAAATTGCAATGATATGCAGATGGGCAACTAGCGCTGGTACTGTCCATCTTGCCTCTGTCGTGTCGGTCTGTGTGACATGGGCGATGATAAGGGATATCACCTCTACTGCCTCGGTCCTCCTAGAAGAAAGATGCCCAAGGACAAGGAGTATTGGGAATGCGACCCCTACAAGCAGCGGAGGAAAAGCAGAAGCGGATATTGACGCTCCACAGAAAGGATTATGATGATATATTCTGAAAAGTGGCGAGATCCATGTCTCGAGCTTGCTGCGTTCGCGTTCGCCATGGTGTGTAGGTGGTGGTGGTGGCCATATGTGTTCCCACCAGGATATGCGGGTCAGACACTTGGGCCCACTCTAAGTGGGCTAGGGCTTTTTTAGTAGTACAAACGTATTATGTGGCGAGCTCGCAACCACGACGAACCCGCTATGCGAGGCCGCACACCCAGACGGCCATGCGCTGCTGCAACACGTGAAATTGACCCGTAGCACCTCCAACTTGGAAGCTTGATGGGTTGAAACCTCGCACGCCCTGATCTCATCTGGCAGCACGATGGTCCATCCACATAAACTCAGATTTCCTCACATAGTTAAGCGACGAGCTTCAGCTAGATACAATAGGAGTCACACAAGCCGCCACATTAGGCAATCTTAGCACTAGCACAACACAGTAATATATTAGCTCAACATTACACAGACTTGTCGCCCTTGTGGACAAGCTTCTCAGCCTCAACGAGCCTCCGCATAAGTTGCATGGCTACCGATCAGATTGCTTGTGATGTGCAGATGGGCAACCAACGCTGGTACTGTCTATCTTGCCTCTGTCGTGTCAATGACACGGACGATGATAAGGTCATCTGCGATACCTCTACTGCCTCAGTCCTCCAAGAAGAAAGGTGACCAACAAGTATTGGGACTGCGACCCGTGCAAGCAGCGGAGGGAAAAGCAGAAGAGGATATTGATGCTCGACAGGAAGGATTATGATGATGATATTCTGAAAAGTGGCTAGATCCATGGCCCGAACTTGCTGCGTTCGCGTTCGCCTTGGTGTGTAGGTGGCAGTGGTGGCCATGTGTGTTGTCGTCGCGATATGCGGGTCAGACACTTGGGCCCACTCTAGGTGGGCTAGGCCCTTTAGAGCAACTAAAGTGTTTGGCATTTTGATTTGGTAATTGTCCTTCTTTGCCAACTCGCAAATCAATATGCTAAAGTCAAAAAAGGCCCTCTCCAAGTGTTTTGCAATTTTGTCTTGGCAAATGGAAAAAGTGGGCCATCTTGATATCGGTAGTTGGGTCATCGCTAGGCTTCTCCTTGACGCAGGATCAAGAGTCGCCGCCGCGCGCTCTTCCCTTCATGCGCGACCTCCACATCAACACCGCACGCCACCCAGCTGTGGTTGCTACAGTATGCCCATGGTGGCCTTGAAGTGGTGCTCACCGGAGCAGACAAGCAGCCACTCAGGCATGCCACCTGGGCCACAGGATCAGCGCGATTCAGCAGCCACACCACCGGCGGCGTGACAAGACTAAGGGTGATGGGAAGGGGAGCGCCAGGTAGACATACTCCCGAGCCAAGATCAAGGGAAGGGACCTCATCCTCGCCAAGCAGAATGCGTGGTTGTAGTAGATCATGGGTCGGTAGAATTGGTGCAGGGGCTGACGCCTTTCCGCTTTGAACGTGTTAGCGGGATCCGCCGCATTTGTGCAGGTACCTGTTGAGCAAGGTGCCCGCCACCACCGAGATGGCGCCAGCACGGGCTACCTGCAAGACAGAGTGAGTCTGCTTCCTCCTCGGCTGCAGCGGCGCCACGGACGATGAGCCGGATTCACGGACTACATACCGATCTCGCGGCTCCAAGTTTTTGTCGCGGGTACGGGCGATGGCGGCTCGGGAGGGATCGCGCCGGGTGGAAGTATCCCCGCGTGGGAGGAAACAGGGATTGATACTACTGAGGCCCAAAGGAGGACAATATATATAGTACAAGAGAGACTTAAGTGAAACCCTAAACATAGGAGATTACACTAACAGCCTGACTATTACACCTTAAATGGTGCACCACATATAGATATGTGAATGGACACTACACATTCGCCTACAAATGTCACTGACGTGGCGCACCACATAGACATGTGAATGGATGGACATCCAATTTAGAGGAATGAAACAACGTTCAATTAAAGTCATGCTCCTTACTAGTCCAATCATAATAAATAGTGGAGATATCCAATCCAACTCCATTTGCAACAACAACATAGCCTTTAGTCCCAAGCTAGTTGGGGTAGGCTAGAGATGAAACCCATATGAAACATCCATCCAATACTAGTTGTCTGCGACCACCCTACTAGAGCTTCCACCAATACTAATCAGACCGAAGCTGAGGAGCAGAAATACGTAGTTCCATGCTCGCTTCTCCTGTAGCAACACACACGCCAAGAGCACTCATGGCCAATGCTATGTGTCTCGGTCTCAGGGGCGCGGCGATCACTCCTTGCTCCCTGCGTCTCATGACCACCTTGGCTCGCTCCGCGCCCTCGCCTTCCGCGTCAACAACGGCCTTGACATGCCCCAAGAGGTTCTTGATCTATGACCACTCTAAGTGCTTTTACAAGTACTACCACATTAGTTGCGTGGCTAACAAGCAGATTGCAAGTGATGTGCAGATCAACAATGCTCCGCGACCACGCCTTCTGCGTCGAGCAACAGCCTTGGCATGCCCCAAGAGGTTCTTGATATGTGACCACTCAAAGTGCTTTTGTAAGTACCATCGCATTAGTTGCATGGCAACAGAGGAGATTGCAAGTGATGTCCAGATGGGCTACCACTATCCATCTTGCCTTTGCCATGTCAGCCTCAATGACACGAACGATGATAAGGTTATCCTGTGTGTGAGTGCTGCGATCATGGCTATAACCTCTACTGCTTTGGTCCTCCTAGAAGAAAGGAGCCCAAGGAGTACTGGGACTGCGACCCCTGCTAGCAGCGGAGGGAAAAGCAGAAGAGGATATTAATGGATATTGATACTCCACATGAAGGATTATGATGATGATATTCTGAAAAGTGGCAAGGTCCAAGGCCCGAACTTGCAATCGCATTCGTGTAGGTGGCGGTGGTGGCCATGTGTGTTGCCACCGGGATATGCGAGCAGACACTTCGGCCCACTCTAACTGCGCTAGGCTCGTTTAGTAGTATAGAAGTATTACGTGGCGACCCGTAGCACCTCCAACCGGGGCTCGATGGATCTAAGCCTCGCGTGCCCCCTCATCTCATCTCGCATCACGATGGTCCACCCAATCAGCGCAGGGTCGTTGGCTCGTCGTCCGTCGGGTGCCGTGGCGTTGAGCTCACGTCGGGATTGCGGAACGTGTCAGCGGATCCGTCCGTGCTTGTGCAGGTACCTGTTGAGCCGCCCCCCCGCCACTACCGAAGCCGGCGCCAAAGACGGGCTACCTGCAAGACGGAGTGAATCTGCTTAGCCCCTCGGCCAGCGGCGACACAGACGTGAGATGAGCTGAAATCACAGACTACATAGGTTACCTGCAAGACAGAGTGAGTCTGCTTCCTCCTCGGCTGCAGCGTCGGCACAGGCATAGTTGAGCTGGAGTCACGGACTACAACCTGCAAGACGGAGCGATGGCCAATCTTGCGGCTCCAGGTTTTGTTGGGGCACTCACGGGCAATGGCGGCACACGAGTGGAAGTGTCCGCGCGGGAGGAAAAAACTTCCACGGGAAACAACGCGACTGCCAAGCATCGCATCGCGCACAAATATGCACAAGGGGCTCGTTTTCCGACGTTGCCCAAATTGCCAAGCCCAATTGCCTAGCTATTGGAGACCTTATTTTGAGGTTTTGGCAAAAATAAGAGAATGTCAAATCCAATGGGGAACTGTTGGAGCTGCTCTTAGTAGTACAAAAAGTATTATGTGGCGAGCTCACGACCACGACGAACCCGATGTGTGAGGTCGCGCATGCAGATTCATCTACGGCCATGGGCTGCTGCAACATGTGGAAATTGACCTGTAGCACCTCCAACTTGGAAGCTCGATGGATCCTAGCCTCGCACGCCTGATCTCATCTCGCAGCACGATGGTCCATCCGGTCATCCAGAGTTCAGGTTCTCTACTAAAGTTATAACCGGCATAAACTCATATTTCCTCGTATAGTTAAGCGAGTAGCTTCAGCTAGATTCAATAGTAGTCACACAAGCCACCACATTAGGCAGTCTTAGCACTAGCACAACACGGTAACATATTAGCTCAACATGACACACACTTGTCGCCCGCGTGGTGAAGCTTCTCAGCCTCAACGAGCCTGCGCATTTAATTACATGGCTACCGAGCAGATTGCAAGTGATGTGCAGATGGGCAACCAGCGCGGGTATTGTCCATCTTGCCACTGTCGTGCCAGCCTATGTGACCCCTGCAAGTAGCGGAGGGAAAAGGAGAAGAGGATATTGATGCTCCAGAGGAAGGATTAAGATGATATTCTAAAAAGTGGCGAGATCCATGGCCCGAACTTGCTGCGTTCGCGTTCGCCATGGTCTACAGGTGGTTGGTGGTGGTGGCCATGTGTGTTGCCGCTGGGATATACGGGTCAGACACTTCGGCCCACTCTAAGTGGGCTAGCTCCTTTAGTAGTACAGAAGTATTATGTGGCGAGGTCGCAACCACGACGAATCCGCAATGTGAGGCCGCACACGCATATTCAGCTGCGGCCATCGGCTGCTACAACACGTGCAAATTAACTCGTAGCACCTCCAACTTGGAAGCTCGATGGATCTAAGCCTCGCGCGCCCTTATCTCATCTCGCAGCACGATGGTCCATCCACTCATCTAGAGTTCAGGTTCTCTACTTCAGTTATAACCTGGCATAAACTCATATTTCCTCGCATAGTTAAGCGAGGATACAATAGGAGTCACACAAGCCACCACATTAGGCAGTCTTAGCACTAGCACAACACGGTAACATATTAGCTCAACATCACACACACTTGTTGCCCGCGTGGACAAGCTTCTCAGCTTCAGCGAGTCTGCGCATTAGTTGCATGGCTACCGAGCAGATTGCAAGTGATATGCAGATGGACAATCAGCATTGGTACTGTCCATCTTGCCTTTGCCGTGTCAGCTTGTGTGACATGAACGATGATAAGGTCATCCTCTGCGATTGCTGCGATCAGGGCTATCACCTCTAGTGCCTCGGTGCTCATAGAAAAAAGTTGGCGGAGTATTGAGACTGCGAACCCTGCAAGCAGCGGAGGGAAAAGCAGAAGAGTATATTAATGCACAGGAAGGATTACGATGATGATATTCGGAAAAGTGGCGAGATCCATGGCCATGGTGTGTAGGTGGTGGTGGTGGCCACGTGTGTTGCCACCGAGATATGTGGGTCAGACACTTAAGTGGGCTAGGCTCCTTTAGAGCAACTCCAAGTGTTTGGCAATTACCCTTTGGCCTTTGCCAACTCTCAAATCAATATAGGAAGTCGAAAAAAGGCCCTCTCCAAGTGCTTTGCAATTTTGGCTTGGCAAATGAAAAAGTGGGCCCATCTTGAGACCGGTAGTTGGGTCATCACGCGGCCTCTCCACGCCAGCTGATCACGAGCCACCATCGCGCCCTTCCCTTCGTTCGCGACATCCACATCAGAGACGCCGTGTCGCCCGGCTGTTGCTTCTACAGCATGCCCATGGTGGCCTTGAAGTGGTCTCCGCTAGAGCAGACAAGCAGCCACTCAGTCATGCCACCCGGGCCCCAGGGATTGGCGCGATTCAGCGGCCACACCGCCGGTGGTGTGAGAAGATTAAGGGTGATGGGAAGGGGGCGCCGGTAGATATATCCCGGGCCAAGATCAAGGGAAGGGATCTCATCTTGCCGGGGCAGAATGTGCAGACCACGGGTCTATAGACTTGACGCTGGGGTTGTTAGCTCAGCGTCCGTTAGTGCCGTGGCGTTGAGCTCCACGCGCCGGGACTGCAAAATGTGTCAACGGGATCCGGCCGCATTTTGTGCAGGTACCGCTTGAGCGCCGCCCCCGCCACCACCGAAGCCGGGCGCCAAAGACGGGCTACCTTCAAGACGCGGTGAGTTCGCTTCCTCCTCGGCCGCAACGCCGGGCAATGCACGCGACGAAGTCCGCAACGCATTCAGCCATCTTGCCTGCTCGCCGTGTCACCGCGCGACACCTAACGATGATAAGGTCATCCTATGTGACTACTGTGATCAAGGCTAAGATCTACTGCCTCAATCCTCCTGAAAGAAAGGTGCCCGAGTATTGGGGTTGCGAGCCCCGCAAGCGCCAGAGGGAAAAGGAGAAGAGGGTATTGATTCTCCACATGAAGGATTATGATGATGATATTCCTCCGAAGTGGCGAGATCCATGGCCCGAAATTGCTACGTTCGCGTTCGCCATGGTGTGTGGTGGTGGTGGTGGTAGCCATGTGTGTTGCCACCGGGGATATGCGGGTAAGACACTTAAGTGGACTAGGCTCCTTTAGAGCAACTCCAAGTGTTTGGCATTTTTGGTTTCGCAATTACCCTTCTTTGCCAACTCTCAAATCAATATGGGAAGTTAAAAAAAAGGCCCTCTCCATGTGTTCTGCAATTTTGGCTTGGCAAATGAAAAAAGTGGGCCCATCTTGAGACCGTAGTTGGGTCATCGCGCTGCCTATCCTTCACGCTGATCGAATCGCCGCCGCGCTTCCCTTCGTGGCGCGGCTTCAACATCAGCGACATCGTGCCACCCACCGCCGCTTCTGAGATGCCCATGGTGGCCTTGAAGTGGTGCTCGCTAGAGCGCACAAGCAGCCACTCGGGCATGCCACCCGAGGCCCAAGGATCGGGCGCGATTCGGCCGCCCACACCGCCGCCCGGCGTGAGAAGATTAAGGGTGATGGGAAGGGGGCCACCGGGGTAGACATAACCCGGCCAAGATCAAGGAAGGGATCTCATCTCGCCGGCGAATCGCGCAGCCGGTAGGCGCGGATCACAAGTCGATAGACTTGGCGCGAGGGCCGGTGGTTCGCGTCCCGTCGGCGCCCGGGCGTTGAGATCCACGTCGGGGACTACGGAACGTGTCGGCGGGATCCCGGCCGTGCCAATGCGGGGCACGTGTTGAGCCCGTCCCCACCACCACCGAAACGCCGGTGCCGGCCACGGGCTACCCGCAAGACGGAGTGAGTCCCGCTTCCTCCTGGGCTAGAGCGGCGCACGCACGTAGATGAGTCCGCAACGCATCGGCCCATCTTGCCTCTGCCGTGTCGGCCAGGTGACATGGACGACGATTAGGTCATCCTATGTGATTGTCGCGCGATCGGGGCTACCTCGATCCTCCTAAAAGAAAGGTGCCCGAGTATTGGTATTGCGACCCCGCAGCGGTCGAGGGAAAAGAGAAGAGGGTATTGATTCTCCACATGAAGGATTATGATGTCGATGCTCTAAAAAGTGGCGAGATCCATGGCCCGAAATTGCTACCTTCGCATTCACCATGGTGTGTAGGTGGCGGTGGTGGCCATTTGTGTTGCCAAGGGATATGCATGTGACACACTTAAGGGGACTAGGCTCCTTTAGAGCAACTCAAGTGTTTGGCATTTGTCCTTTGCCAACTCTCAAATCAATATGGGAAGTCACAAAAAGGCCCTCTCCAAGTGTTTTTGCAATTTTGGATTGGCAAATGAAAAAAGTGGGCCATCTTGAGACCGTAGTTGGATCATCGCTACGCCTATCCTTCATGCGTGATCGGGAGTCGCCGCCGCACCTTTCCCTTCGCGGCGCGACTTCAACATCAGCGACGTCGTGCCGCCCGGCCGCCGCTTGCCCATGGTGGCCTTGAAGTGGTGCTCACCGGAGCAAAAAAAGTAGCCACTCGGGCATGCCACCCGCCCAAGGATCTGCGCGATTCCCGCCACATCGCCGCCCGGCGTGAGAAGATTAAGGGTGATGGCAAGGGGGTCGTCGGGTAGACATAACCCGGGCCAAGATCAAGGAAGGGATCTCATCCTCGCCGATGCAAAAGCGCACTTGAAGTAGGCGCATATCAGGTTGGTAGACTTGGTGCGGGGCCGTGGCTCGCGGTCCCGTCGGCGCTGGCGCGTTGAGATCCACGTCGGGGGGCTGCGAACGTGTCGCCAGGATCCGGCCGCATTTTGTGCGGTGCGTGTTGAGCGCCGTCCCCCGCCACCACCCAAGTTGTTTGCCGGCACGGGCTACCCGCAAGACGGAGTGAGTCCGCCTCCTCGACCGCGGTGGCGGCACGGGCGTAGATGAGTCCGCAACTAGCGCCCGGTAAAGGTCTGTGGTGGATCGCTGCGATCAGGGTTATCACCTCTACTGCCTCGGTCCTCCTAGAAGAACGGTGCCCAAGTAGTATTGGGACTGCGATCCTTGCAAGGAGCAGAGGGAAAGGAAGAGGATATTGATGCTCCACATGAAGAATTATGATCATGATATTCTGAAAACCGGCGAGATCCGTGTCCGAACTTGCTGCGTTCGCGTTCGCGTTCGCCATGGTGTGTAGGTGTTGGTGGAGGCCATGTGTGTTGCCCCGTGATATGCGGTTTTAGACACTTCGCCCACTCTAAGTGGGCTAGGATCCTTTAGTAGTACGACGAACCCGTGTGAGGCCGCACGCAAATTAAGTTGTGGCCATGGGCTCGATGGAACTAAGCCTCGCGCGTCCTGGTCTCATCTCGCCGCACGATGGTCCGTCCATCCAGACTTCAAGTTCTCTACTTCAATTATAAGCGGGCATAAAATCAGATTTCCTCGCACAAGAAAGCGAGTAGCTTCAGCTAGATACAATAGGAGCCACACAAGCCTATGACGTGTCAACCTGTCACACGAACGATGATAAAGTCATCCTGTGTGACTGCTGCGATCAGGGCTATCACCTCTACTGCCTCGATCGTCAAAAAAGAAAGGTGCCCAAGGAGTATTGGGACTACGACCGCTGCAAGCACTGGAGGGAAAAGGAGAAGAGGATACTGATGCTCAATATGAAGGATTATGATGATGATATTCTGAAAAGTGGCAAGATGCATGGCCCAAACTTGCTGCATAAGGCAGCGGAAAAGCTCATGGGCGATCAGGAGGTGGACAATATTCTAAAAAGCACAAAAGTCTTGTGTTTCGAGCTCGCAACCACGACCGACATAGCCATGGGGTTGAGGTTGGATTTAGTTGCGGTGAGCGTCCGTCCTCCGGTTCAGCGACGCTACAACTGCCTTGGGAGCTGGATCCGCGGCCGAGGGACCTAGGAATCTAGAGGCGACGCGTTGGTAGCTGGATGGGATCGACACTAAGCTTCTCAAGTGTCGGTAGTGGACGTGACGACAAATGTAATGTCGTAGGTGGTGCGAGGAGGCCGACACGTCCATTCGCGTTCACTCTCTCCATGGTGTGTAGGTGGTGGTGGTGGTGGCCATGTGTGTTGCCACCGATATATAGGGGTTAGACACTTCGACCCACTCTAAGTGGGCTAGGTTCCTTTACTAGTAAGAAGAATTGTGTGCCGAGCTAGGGGCCACCACGAACCTGCTGCGTCAGGCCGCGCACGCAGATTCAGGGAGCAAGGCCGCGCGCACGCGCCATGTCGTCACCCGTCTTGGATAAGCTCAACTAAGTAAGGCATGCAACGGCCGACATAGCCACGAACTCAGGGTTGAGGCTAGATTGGGGCGACGCGTCGGCCGACCATTGCAAAAGCTCCAGCATGGACCCTACAACTACCTTAGGCGCTGGATCGACGTCCACGAGATTTGGAGCTGGAGGTGGCCAAGCTTCGCTTGCAGCTGTACCTCGATGGAATCGACCGTGAATTTTGTCAAGCTTTAATAGTGGAGGTGGCGGCAATGTCGACGACACAAGAAGTGCCATGAGGCCGTCACGTGCGTTCGCGCCATGGAGGGTAGGTGGCGGTGACATCGGTTTCCATTGGGATATGTGGGTCAGACACTGCATCCCACTCTATCGGCAGGCTATGCTCCCTTACTAGCACATAATTAGTGGAGATAGCCAATCCAAGTCCATCTTATTTAAAATCCATCCAATACTTTGCCTGTTTGCAGAAAACTTCTGCACTGCTATGTGTCCCGGTCCTGGGGGTTCGACAATCCCTCCTCGCTCTTTGGGTGCTCCGCGACCTCGCCTTCTTTGTCAGCAACGGCCTTGGCATGGCCTTGATGGTCACTTGCAATCTGTGACCACTCTGAGCGCTTTTACAAGTAATACCGCATTAGTTGCTTGACTACCGAGAAGATTGCAAGTGATGTGCAGATGGGCAACCAACATCCATCTTGCCTCTGCTGCGGCTGCCTATGTGACATAGACGATCATAAGGTCATCTTGTGTGACTGCTGCAATCAGAGCTATCACCTCTACTGCCTTAGTATATTCCTAGAAGAAAGGTGTCGAAGGAGTATTGGGACTCTGGCCCTACAAGCAGCGAAGGGAAAAGGAGAAGAGGATATTGATGCTCCACAGGAAGGATTATGATCCAAGAAGAAAGGTGCAGAAGGAGTATTGGGACTGTGACCCTACAAGCACCAAAGGGAAAAGGAGAAGAGGATATTGATGCTCCACAAGAAGGGTTACGATGAGGATATTCATAAAAGTGGCGAGATCCATGGCCCGAACTTCCTACTTAAGGCAGCGGAAAAGCTGGTGGGCTATAAGGTGGAGGTGACTACGACCACCGGAAAGTAAGAGGCATGGAGATTGTGAGGAAGCGGATTTTGTTGTCCTCTGCCATGAGACTAGCTAGCCTCGAAGTTTCTGCCGTGGAAGGCTCCGGCCGTCGCCTCACCCCCATGCCTAACTCGCAGGAGTTTCGTCGAACGGTGGCCTTTGGCCATGTCTGAAGCAACCACACGTGCTTGGTCAACGAGCTCGGGTGCTTCACCACCACCAACTTCAAGTGGGCACACCACCCAACAGGTTCCTAGCCGAGTGGTTTGTGGTCCATCCACTACCGATTCCTGCCAATAGGGATGCTGCTCATGTGCTCGATGCCCACCTGTGGGGGCTCGAGGAGTACCGGTGACGTCCATTGTGCGGGTGGGTATGCTGATCTTGCTCAGCACGGTGGAGTGCATTAGGAAGCCAAACCTGCTATCAAGTAGAGGTCCAATAGAATTTGGGTTCTCCGATTTTTTCTATCCTACAGAATCAAAAGATATTGAATCTAAATAGAATGGATGTTCATGTCGATTTTGCGTGGAAACCACCAGCAACAGCAGGGCGTGGTCGATATAAGCGGCAAACCAGGCCAAATTTCGAAAGTAGCTTTCCACCACCTTCCGTTTTCGTCACTCCCTCCTCAAGGCTCACGCTTCTCACATTGCCCGTCGACAGTCCGCTCCCAGCAACAAAGCCAGTAGCTTTCCACCACCTTCCATTTTCGTCACTCCCTCCTCAAGGCTCACGCTTCTCACATTGCCCGTAGACAGTCCGCTCCCGGCAACAAAGCCCTAAGACAGCGAGCCTCTGATCCCAATTCCCCATTCCGCAACTCCCAGACCCAGCTGGACCGCGGCCACCAGTCCAAGTACCAAAATTCAATTACTAAAGCCAATCCAATCCCAGGTCTAACCACGTACATGTAGATGTTGTAACTCACCCCTACATGATTTATTCACTAACTCTACAGCTAAACTCATGCCATACATTTGATGACTAATGTGTGCATAGACCACTTCCAATGCAACTGCTCTCCAGCGTGCATTACTACAGGCTAACCGCGCAGCACTTCTAAACTCATGGGCATATCGAAGTTCATAGCCTCAGACTTCACACATAAAAAAATATGGCTAAGTACATCAAGATTATGTCCAACACTCATTAATTAAAAATTGGCTTACCGATCTCTCAGGATGCAGATTATTTGAACGGCTGTTTTCTGCACTGCACTTGAATTGCATTCTGATTGCTGGACGTTGTTCTGCTTCAAGCAGACCTGAAGCGTCAATTGGGCGTGCAACACCAACTGAAAAAAGGTTGCTATAATTTATAAACATGCCACTGTGTATTGACATCCTATAGAAGTTACAGCTAAAAAAGCATATCTTGACAAACAATATAAAACCACAAAACAGAAGAATTGTACAGAAAAACTTGAAATCCAGAAAGGACAATATACTGTAGAAAAAAGAGGAAAATGACTATAAACAGCACTAGTTATATACTAGAATACATAAAAAACAATCCGTGCAAGCTGCTACCTTGGTGCTTGTCCACATTTGTTGTAACTGGACGGCTGCTTATGCCTGCATCATGCTGCCATGGTGAGAGAACAATCAGCAAAACTACTACAACACAGTTGGAAAGATACACTCATTCATTTGTTGCATCAAATCTATATTAGAAAATATCACTTTCTGAAAACCTTCGACATGTTTTAAAGGAAAATGAAATACTGAGGAAGTTATAACTCCAAAAACAAGCAGTGCTTACAGAGTATCCTTGTTGAGCCTTAGCCTTCTGGGATTGCTTACACTTCAATAAAGTCCAGTCATAAACATAATCAAACTGATAGCCTAGAGAAGATCAAATAATAAACAAGTTATCAAGCTATTCATTATTAATACGATATGATGGGAGATTGCACAATGCAATTCCAAATGTTTACCTTCGCGGTCAAACAATTCTCGAAAAGATATGCCTCAAGAAACTATAATCGGACGCTGATCAAATGTCAGAGAATGGCAGTAGTTGAAATAGGAAGCAAATTCCACAGGATGGGATTTACATAGAACCTATAATAACAAAATTCATGAGTGCTCATCCTGTTAACGATATCAAAGGAGTTACCATGCAAAAATGCAAAGCAGGTTACTCAAACAACCTCAATAGGAGTTGAAAGCTTCTTCTCACTTATTTTGTCATACTTCTGTTTCTTTGTGGCTGCTTTCAAGCCCTGCCAAGGAAGACTGGACACAACATATAGTTTACTTACACTTACACCAAGTCCATAAAATGTTTCATACACAAGAAATCACGATCAAAGATAACTGGCATATAAAATGATTCATTTCTCGCAAAAAAAAAATGATTCATACACAAGAAATCACGATCCAAGATAGCTGGCATATAAAATGTTTGATACACAAGAAATCATGATAAAAACAGCCGGCGTATTGAGACAACTGTACTAATTATTTGGCATCCGCATCAGGCATAAAGATAGCTAGCATATAAAATGTTTCGCATTACAAGAAACACGATCAAAGATAATTGTTTGGCTTCAGACATACAAGGGCATAATATACTGGGAAAAATGGTGTTTTGCGCCTATCCAAAAATTTAATTGTGATGTTACCCCCTGTTTTTTCAACTTTGTCATTTTAAAATTTAGGAGCTATTTACCCCTTTGTTTGGATGTCTGTAATTTGGAGGGGGTTCTGGGGATTAAATGGTTTAAAAAATAAAACACAAAGTCAGAGTCAAAATGACTAAAGAGCCCTAATCCAAGCTATCCAACCAAGCCCATCCCCAGTTCCCCACTGTCTCAATAGCCTGAACCTAGCGCAGGCAGGGGCACAAATGGCTGGGCGGCGCAGGCCCGCACGGCACACAGGCATGCTGGCACGGGGTGGCTGCACAGATGGCTGCCGCAGCGGGCTGATTTCGTTTCGCTTTTGCCTGCATGTCTTCTCCTAATTTGTTTCGATGACATTTTTTCTTTCCTCTGTCTGTTTGTCCCCAGATCTGTGTGCTCTATCCACAGATGGCTGCCTCAAGTGAAGAAGGTGCTTCACAAGATTGATGATAAGCTGCAGAATCAATTAAGATCTTTTTTAAAACTAAAATTGCTTTTTTTGTTGTTTTTCCGTTTTTGTGTGTCCGTCTTGTTATTAAAATACATGCACAAACCAATTCAACCCAAAAGTGGAGACACGCATGTCAAAGTGAACATCCACTGTGATGGATGCCTGAAAAAAAGTGAAGAAGGTCCTTCACAAGATCGATGGTAAGTTGTAGGAGCAAGAAAGATCATTTAACTTTTAAGCACGCAAATTGCATGCTTTTTTGTCGTTTTCCATTGTTGTGTTTGTCTTGCAATTAAGTTGCATGCACCGACCAATTCAACCAAAAGCTTAAGCTGATGGAAGAGGTGGGGCAATTCACTTATACAATATAAATGTCTTATTCCAATGGCCATTTACTGTCTAAAAATATTAAAGAAAGCCAAAAAACATGTTTTTTAGTAAATTAGCGCTACACATGCAGCACTATTCTAGGACAATGGTTAAAGAAAGAAACAATAGAGATCTAACACAAAATCATACCTTCCCCTGAGGAAATACAGGAGAACGTATCCAATCGATTCCAAATCATCTCTGCGGCTTTGCTCTGGTAACAAAAGTAAGTTAGTGACAGTGGACCAAAGGAAAACACAATGTTATAATTTTGTTCAGTAATCTATAGAACCAGTGCTATTTTAGTGTTACAATATACATGTGCACAATACAAACGTTCAGGGTAACTACACAAGAAATAAATGGAAAACAGAATGGCCATACATTTACTCACCAATCCCAAGATGAGTATTGCGGCTAGCATAGCGAAGCTGTGCCAGTCAAGTTTTTATTTTCTCTGTAAAAACAAGTATGTTAACTACAATAAAAATTGTATTATCACAATTGCAAGAAGAATAAAATGATAAAATTAGACAAAAATCTGATAGTTTGGGAAGAAATGTGTTTCAAAAATCAGTGGCTCACCTGTAAGGTATATGGCGGTTGGTGGTTGAATCACGATATCTCTTTGCGAGCCCAAAGTCAATTACATAAACCCGACAGTTAGAACACAAATAATCAAGACAAACATTTGTGGCACAATCCTCTTTGCAGATACGCATGAGGTCAGCGCATGTTGACCATGGAGTGTAGTGGCAGTGTTGGCCATGTGGGTTTGCCGCGAGGATATGGGGGTTAAACATTTCAGCCCACTCTATCCAAGTGGATTAGGCCCCTTACTAGCACAGAAGTCTTGAGGGGCGAGCTCGCGACCACAACCACTATGTTGCGTGAGGCCGCGCCCCGCTGATTCCGGTTGTGTCACGCATGTGCCTTGGAGTCGTTGGACCTAAGCTGCCAAAGCACGCGGATCTCAACCTGCAACACCTCCAACTTGGAGGTCCGGTGGATCATCTCGCCGTGGCAAAGATGCCCATGTGCTCGCCGCCGGCACATCTCCTTGCTCGCCTACGCCGTGTGTGTGGCTAACGCGAGCAAAGTGTCAATGAAGTCAGTCGTGCACGGTGGCGATTAAGGTGGGCGACGAGTTCCTCGGCTAGCATTGCCACAAAGCTTGAGGTTGGGATCGAGGGCAGGTGAGCATCGCTTGTTGGAGCTCCTCCCGAGAGCCCGATGGCTGGCCTTGCGAGCTCGATTCGCTACCATAGGACCTAGGAATCTCGAGGGAGGCCATGCTTTGTTCACGCTTGTAGGTTCATGGGATCGACAATAAGCTTCATAAGTGGTAGTAGTTTTGGCGGCAAAGAATAGTCGTCGTCAAGGCTGGCCCGTGCACTCGCGCTCAAAGATGGTGTAGGGTGGTGGCGGTGATGCATGTGCCCGTTACTAGCACCAAAGTATTGTGTAGCGAGCTCGCGACCACGATGAACCTACTGCGTGAGGCCACGCCCACAAATTCCGAAGCAATGCCACACACATGCCTTGGCGTCGCAGCCCGCAGATTCTAGAGCAATGTCACACACACACCGTAGCATCGACGACAATAGGCTGCTACAACGCGTAGATCTTGACCCGTAGCACCCCATCTTGGCAGCTCTGTGCATCAAAGCTTCGTGAGCCCCGACCTCATCACGCAACATGTCCACACGGCTCGTCGCCCGCGGCGACAAGCTCCTCACCCTAACTAGCGGCGGTCTAACAAGAGCATCATGTCATCGAGTCAATTGTGATTGAGTTTCTCGGCCAAGATAGCCACGAACTCGGGGGTTTGAGACTAGGGTTGAGGAGAGGTGGGCGGCGCCCGTTGTCGCTTTGGGAGTGGGATCCACGACCCACGGGGATGAGGAGCTAGAGGTGGCCATGCACGCTCGCTGCGCCATGGAGTGTAGGTGACGCGGACGGTGATGTGGGTCGCCACCGGATATGCATGTAAGACACTTCAGCCCACTCTAACCAATTGAGCTATGCTTAGTAGCATAGAAGTCTTGTGTCTCGATCTTGCGACCACGACGAACCTACCACGTGACGCGTCGGCCACTAATTCGATGCCATGCCATGCTCATGCCTTGGCGCCGACGGCCCTATCTTTGCTCCAACCCCTATCACCGGAGGATTGGGGCTTTGCGAGAAGCTCGCTGGAGCTTATCCGGTTTGATGCCGCGGAAGATCATCACGGGAAGGTTGTGCCAAAGGCAAGACCACCGCTTGGCAAGGATGGTCGCGGCGCGCCGCCCGCGCGTAGATCCGAGGCCAACAAGTACCTTGACAAGCACCGCCGTGAGGTTGCCGATCGGGTCGCCCAAGGCGGGGACCTCCCCACCGCCGCCCTCATCCGGCGGCGGCGCCGAGTACCATCTCCGCGGCCGCCTCCGCCGGGAGATGGTGTCGCCGCCCGACCCAGCCTCCATGGCGAGAGGGAGAGCGAGAGGGACAGAGAGAGAGGAGGCGGGGGCAGCCGCCAGGATTACGCCAAAAAGAGACCTTTGTGGTGTTTGTGGGTTGCGAGACGCGCAAATGACGGCGCTTTCGGCCACCCATGTGAGATTAAGATGGAGGGCTTCTCTTCGTCTTCATCGCCGCCGGCCGCCCGACAACGAAGTTACAACGGTCTATAACCGGCACCAAACCAAACCATGGGAGTCTTTAGATACGGGTTTTTGTGGTCTAGTTTGACCGGGTTGAGCCGGTATTAACCGTACTATGGACACGGCAAACCGGAGGAGCTCCAAAGAAGAACCAAACAACTAACTTAGAGCTACATCCACCGCCACGAGATCCGAGCTAAACGTGGTCATGCTTCGCTCGCAACTATAGCTCGATGGGGTCAACAATTTCTCTAGAGTCGGAAGTGGAGGTGGCGGCAACGATGGCAGCTATGTGGGGTGCCACAGGATATGTGGCTTAGACACATAAGCACACTTTATCCAAGCGGGCAATGCTTCCTTAATAGCATAGAAGTCTTGTGTCTCGAGCTTGCGACCACGACGAACCTACCACGTGACGTCGCGCTCACTAATTCCGATGCCATGCCATGCTCATGCCTTGGCCTCGACGGCCCTATGTCGCTCCAACCCCTATCACCGGAGGATTGGGGCTTTGCGAGAAGCTCGCGGAGCTTATCTCGGTTTGATGCCGCGGAAGATCATCACGGGATGGTTATGCCAGAGGCAAGACCACCGCTTGGCAAGGATGGTCGCGGCGCGCCGCTCGCAGATCCGAGGCCGGCAAGTACCTTGACAAGCACCGCGTCAGGGAGGTTGTTGATCGGGTCGTCCAGGGCCAGGGCCTCCCCACCACCGTCCTCATCCGGCGGGCAGCGCTGAGTACCATCGTCGCGCTCGCCTCCTGCTGGGAGATGGTGCCGCCGCCTGACCCAGCTCCATGGCGAGAGGGAGAGCGAGAGGGAGAGAGAGAGGAGGCGGGGGCAGCCTTAGGGGATTACACGAAAAGAGACCTCTGCGGGTGTTTGTGGGTTGCGGACGGTAAACGACGGCGGCTACGTCAGCCATGTGAGATTAAGATGGAGGGCTCCTCTTCGTCTTCGCCACCGCCGCCACCCAGACAACGGTTATAGCGGCCTATAACCGCACCAAACCAAACCATGGGAGTCTTTAGATACGGGTTTTTGTGGTCTGGTTTGACGGGTTGGGCCGGTATTAACCGTACTATGGATAGGGCAAACTGGAGGAGCTCCAGTGAGAACCAAACAACTAACTTAGGAGCTACATCCACTGCCACGAGATCCGAGCTAAATGTGGTCATGCTTCGCCACAACTATAGCTCGATGGGGTCAACAATTTCTCAAGAGTCGGAAGTGGAGGTGGCGGCAATGATGGCGCTATGTGGGTTGCCACAGGATATGTGGCTTAGACACATAAGCCCACTTTATCCAAGTGGGCAATGCTTCCTTACTAGCATAGAAGTCTTGTGTCTCGAGCTCGCAACCATGACCATCCTATCAAGGTGAGGCCTTAACCGCCGATTCCAAAGCCGGTAGTGGACGGGCGCGAATGTAATGCCATAAGGGGTGCCATAAGGCTGGCTCGTGTGTTCACATTCGCTATGGCATGTAAGTGGTGGTGGCGGCGATGTGTGTTGCCGCCGGCCGACACTTTGGCGCACACTCTAAGTGAGCTAGGCTCCTTCACCGGTACAGAAGCTCGCGACCACGACAAACCCGCGGCGTGAGGTCGCATATGGATTCGGCGATGGGATGCTACAATGCGCAGATCTTGATCGATAGCATCTCCGTCCTCACAGACATCGATGGATCTAACCCATGCACACCTTGATCTCATCTTGCAACAGTGTCCACGCACCGCGCCCGCGCGGCACTGGGAGCCCGAGGCTTAGCGCTGGCTAACACAAGCACCACGTCAAGTCATGCATGTGGCAATGGCAATTGAGGTGCCGACAAGATTCACGGCCAATATAACCACAAACTTAGGATTGAGGCTAGGCGCGGGCGCGGGTGGGCGCCGTCCACTAGAGAGCTCTAGCTTGACCTCGACAAATTTTTAGATCTAGATCCGTGGCCACAAAAATCCGAGCTTGGGGTGGCCATATTTCACTACAAACATGGGATCGACCGTGAATTTTCTCTGCCCGCAGTGGAGGCGGTGGTAGTGGCGATGGAGCAAGGAGTGCGATAAGGCCGGCACATGCGTAGTCAATACATTTGCCATTGCTTCACACTGGTCATCCTTGCCAGCTTTCCTTTCTCACTAAGGATTGTCCACTAGTAGCTGAACCTTTGAGACGAGTGATTGTGTGCCATGGAGTGATTGTGTGCCATGGACAGTGGCATGCTTCCTTGATCCATCTCCGACCTTGGATATCGGATCTTCAGCTTCTCCATTAGATTCATTTCCTCAGCCAAACCTTGTGACCATTTGGGCTTGTACCCAACTGAACCTCCATGGCACAACAAAATTTTGCGCCCCTTTCTACAACCTTGTAAAGTGTTCTCACCGCCAATCAAGTCCTCTCGAGTGCCAAATTGATCTCGACAAGGCTATTGTTCTCAAACCTAGGAGATCACTAGGCGTGGCCATCCCATGGGAATCATTATGACCCCGTCGCTCAAGGTGCACAGAAATTCTCCATCTTTAGGTAGTGAATTGCCTACTTTGGCAGCCTAGATTGTCGCCGACGCTACCCAAGCCGCGATCCTCTCCGTGAGACGGCGCCCGCCACCTCTCGTGTTATTCGAACCTCCCCGCCATCTGGCCAAGGGGCTCTCCCCATCCACGCCACTTTTGTCGCTTAGGGAGGGAGACAGAGGACCCGGCGCCTCATCTAGAGCTGCCTCAAGCCACGATGTGGAGTGTAGGTGGCGGTGGCGGCGACGTGGGTTGCTACTAGGATATGTGGGTCGACACCGTATCCCACTCTACCCAAGTGGGATATGCTCCCTTACTAGCGCAGAAGTCTTGTGTTACGAGCTTGTAACCACGACCAACCTATCGGTGGTGAGGCCACGCCCGGCCGATTCCAAAGCCTAGTCACCGGGAACGCTGGACGACGCTACGGCCGAACCTCGTTCACGGACGACGCCCGCCCTCGGGTTGAGCACCTAACGCAGCGCGTAACACATCCAAGCCGTCGCCCGCCGCCGCCACGAACCCCGACCCGATCGCGCCAACCAATTATCCCCCGGGAGAGACGGCAAATGCTGTGCCGCGAACACGAGGTATATTGGGCGTTAGGAGTCGCCCATACGCACTCGCTATCGCCTCCGCCCACGGACGCCCCGACGAGACGACGGCCGCCGGACGCCCCGATTGATGACGACGACGAGTAGGGTCGCCGAGGCCGAGGATCGGGTCCGCGCGCCGATGACACGCGAAGCGTAGGCTCGCCGAGGCCGAGGATCCGGTCCGCGCTCCGACGGGCGACGAGGAGGCCGCTGGGCAGCAAGAAATGATCCGCAAGTTGGAGCTCCCGGGTCGCCGAGGGTTCTGCCACAGCCGCGCAACAGCCCAGTCCGACCTCCATCGCATCAGCGGGTGAGCGAGCGGTTGCCCGCGGAAGACGACCACCGCCAGCCGGCCAATGACAAGTCTCGAGACCCGTATCGTGGCGGCGGCTCACGGGCAAGATCCGGCCGCTGACCTCACAAAACAATGAGACCATCGTTGTGCCCGAGCCTCGCTGGCGAGATCGAGGGCGGCAAGATCACGCCCGGCTGGCGTGTGTTTTGATGCCGGCCAAGACCACGTCCGGGCGAGGTCGGGAGATAACATGACAAGACCTATCCCGTCAAGACCACGCCCTGGAGGCCCGGAGATAACATGACAAGACCTAACTTGTTTGGACCTTTATGTTTTGTCGAAGTTGCAAGTGCCGGGAAGCTTTTGTCGGGGCGAATGCATCACACCCGAATGATGCATCACGTTAGCTGAAATTCCCTGGAAGAGTTCATCAAGAGTTATTTGAAGTATTGTTTCAAACCTTTGAGTATCAGACATTTAAGTTGTTTGGTTAATTTTCATTTGAAGTATTGTTTCAAACAAAGATCGATCGATATATACATGGTTCGCGGCCCCTCGTTCCTTCCCATCGCTCCGAACATCGCCCCGAACTAACTTGGATCACGATCCATGTTACCTTGGGATGTGCCGCAGCCTATATACTGTCGTTCCACATAGTATTGAAAAACGGCGCACCACGATCCTTGTTCCCTAGGTTCCAAAGCCATGTCACGCACGCCAGCTTTGGCATCGCGGAGCCGCCGCAACGCCAACGCCTTACGCCGTGGTCGCGGCGACAAGCTCCTCGCCCGCGTGAGCCTCGCACTCATGCACGTGTTTCTTGGCCAAGATAGCCATGAACTCGTGGTTTAGCGTGAACCTGAGCTAGATCCACGGCCACGGGATGTAGAGTTGAGGTGGCCACGCCGCCGCTAGCTGTAGCTTCATGGGATCGACCCTCAATTTCTCAAGCCAACAAAGGGAGGTGGCAACGAAGGAGCATTGAGTGCCATGAGGTCGGCGCATATATTCGCGTTCGCCAAAGAGTGTAGGTGGCGGTGGTGACAATGTGGGTTGATGCCAGGATATGTGGGTCAAACACTTCATCCCACTCTAAGTAGGGACTACCGACACCACCAACCCACATAATATTGCAGCCTAGCCTAGCCCCACCTTTGCATCCTTACATGCAACATGCAAGGTATCAACGCCAAAGAAGCCACTAACATGTATTTATTTGTCCACGCTAGCATACCACGCCATTGACTATTCACAAAGAGCTTTGGATCAACAAAGAACAAGTCCAACGGAAAGTTCACAAAATCCAATGCCAAGAAGATGGAATCTTGGAAACAGCTCTGCCTTTGATGATGAAGCAACCGAGGATGATGAGATTAACATTGGTAGCTAGTGTGTTTCTCGACTGAGGGGGGCAATAGGTGTGGGGAATAAAAAAGGTCTTTTTCCCCACCACCACCTAATTAGAAATAAACAACTGTTGTATGCTATGACCATAAGCTCAATTTATAATAGTTTATTCCTTCACTCAAGTAAATATAAATCGTCTACTTTCATTCCAAATCATTTGTGATCATTGCATCTAGATGTATAATAATATGCATGCTAAAACAGAAAGGGCCTACATACAAACCTGGTTGGCTTTTCGACCAAGGCCCATGAGGAAGTTATCAGGCTTGATGTCTCTGTGCAGATAGCCTTTAGAATGCATAAATTCTATTCTTGTTATCTGCAATAGTAAATGAAAACAAGTTCTAACAAACTACAACATGGGTTAAAAAAAAAAAAAGAGAGAGAGAAGGCCTTTTTATAAGGTTAATAAGGAACTGAAAGTAGCTATTTTGTGTAAAATCTATTCTTGTTCACTGTTTTGCTCATGTGCTATCCCAAACTAGCTATTTGTGTGTAAGGTACTTGACATTGAGTGTGTTCCACTCACAACTATTAGTGTGTAATCCACTTAAATTAGGTACCACTTAAAATCGACTGTTCCCTAACATATGCCACTATCTAGTGGATCACAAACAGGTGCTCATGGCATATGCACAAATAGCAATTGTGGGATGCACTGTGACTAATATGGAGTAAAAGAGTGCTAGACAGGAATCACAGAAAAATAAACATAAGTGGTTGGCACCTTTCACAGATTCATCACATTATTAGTTAATAAAAACCAGGGAGGTTGGAGAAGAATTATTACCATCTGATCCGCTAGCATCAAGACTGTCTTCAGTGAGAATCTCCGCCACAATAAACAAAACAAATCTTCAAGGCTTGGTCCGAGTAAATCAATAACAAGAATGTTTTCATCGCCATCAATGCCGCACCATTTTATGTTTGCAATACCAGCTACATGGATTCAAAATAGCAACAATTACAACACAAATAATGGTATAACAATCAGCAAAGTAAGATTTGTATGTACTCAAACACATACTCCCTCCTTGAAGAGCATTGTACAGTTTGGCCTCATATAGCAACTGTGGATGATTGGTTTTGCTGCTTTCCTGTACATAATAATAATAATAATAATGCAACATAAGTTTCAAAAAAAAAAAAAAAACATGTCAAATATACATCTACAGCATATATTAATTTGTAATGCGGTGAAAAGTCATATAGCTCCATTCAGTTGTAACTTCACTAAATAACTACTTATCCTGTCCTAATAGATGTCATTTCTCCTAGTTGTAGGCTTGTAGCCCCCCTTGTACAGTGGTGTTGTTTCTTTGTTGTTGATTTTTAATAAAATCCTTACAGTGGGGGTCTCCCCTGCTGTACTTAATTTTCAAAAAAATGTCATTCATTTTTTACAGAGATGTTTTCATTTTCATTTTGTTTTCTGAGTGAACTGTTTGCACTTGATTGTTCTATTCATTGCTCATTAGTTGGAGATCAGTAGTCAAATACTGCTAATGGGACAGATTCTGCCTAAAAAGTGTCATGTGTACTCGCCGAACATATTGATTTTGGATAGGAGGGACTACGAAGAAACTCTTTCTTTCCTAAACAGGACAAAAGACAAAATGGTATGGAAATTGCAGGATAAGTCCATGTGAGAACGACCACAACTAGGAAGGGACCTTAGACCGGTGCTTCGCATGAGACAGACAATGGGTTTTTTTAATGGGTATACTCTGGTGAGTCCAAGTGGCTAAGTATGGAGGGGAACAACATATGGGAAGGCACTGGAGAAATGAAGCAAGCATGAGCGACAGATTGTTGTAGTAAGAGAGGTGTGATATGATACCCGTTGGGGAGACTGGAAGCGATCTATGGCAGCGAGGCGAGATGGCTGTGATGGGTTACAAGGAACAGGCTGTAGCGGCGGAGGGGGGGGGGGGCACTGTGGTTTGTCAGGAGCAGAGGGATTACGGTATTATTAAGGTCTCTATAGTTGGGCTGGATGGGCTAGCAGGCCAAGTACAGGGAAGCCCATCTTATTTTTCCTCTATTTTTTTCCCTTCCCCATTTATCTTGTGAAACTATATTCACTGTGTACTTATATAGTGTGAACCTATGGCATTCACCAGGAGCCTGTCTTGTGCCAAACGACTTGAAAGTGACCTTATATAATTGAAAATTAATATATATTAGATGAGTCCTCTAACCTATTTTCTAGATTTTGCCAAGTCAGAACACTAATATCCCAATTTGATCTCTGTCCGGTAATACTGCCAGTGCTGGAAAATAAAACTGTGCAAGTACAAAGAGCAAATACTTAGCAGTGCAGAATGAAATAGTAAGAAAACGCTTTTGACATAATTACTCTCTCCGTCCCTAAATATCTGTTGTTTGCACTTCCCAAGAAAGAGGTTTGACTAAACATATATTAAAAAGTATTAATATTTGTGCTATATAATAGTACCACTGAAAAGATCTTTGAATCTAGTTTTTTTAATGAATTTATTTAGAGATACAAATGTTGCACGTATTTTCTACAAATCGAGTCATAGTTTAGGCACGGAAACCAACAACGACAATTAATTGAGGACAGAGGGAGTAGATATCATGGAATATCAACTTAACGAAACACCACATTTGTATAAGTTAAGAAGGCTTTGTAATGCATTAAAACACACCATACAACAACTCTACAAACAACAATTCAGGGATTTCAATGAAATTAAGAAATCAAAGTTACAAACAACTAAATCAGTTGATGGCTTTGGGAGTAAATTTCTCAGACTAGACAGACACGTGGCTAATGGTTATGCCAAGCTCATACAGTCATACTGAGGTCACAAGATTGCAACCCAACAATGGAATGTTTGTTGTGAAATAATCTGCTGCTGTCCAGAAAAAAAAAGCCTGCATGCATGTAATTGCAGACAAAGTTTTTTGCTACTGCAATGCAATTTCCTTGCAACTGCAGAGTCAAGGTTTTCTTTTAGTAAGTTCTAGGAAGCCACTAAGCCACTAGGGGTATTGCAGCAGGAGACTTGACTGCAAGTCAAGATCTTCATTTAGGTAATTTCTAGGAAGGACACTAGGGCTATTTTTTGTAGTCACTATCAGCTATAAATAAAGGTAAAGGCAATAGCCAGCAGCAGTTTAGCTGCACCACATAATTCAGTTCGGTTGCCACAACCAAAGGGCAGAGCCTTGGCCAACGCTGGAGCTACTGCAGTGTGTGTGTGCGCCATTCTCACCCCTTTTCTTCTACCTCTAGCCGAAGTGAGTGTGTGGGTGTGCTGGTAAGCTCGTTGCTTACCTGTGCAGGGATCCCAGTGACCAACATTTGTGATTGTTCTCATGGTCTTGAGCAGCTTCCTAGCATATAAGTGCCAAATCGGTATTTAAATAGAAGCTAGAGAGCTAGAGACCCGTTCAATACTTGTTAATGAAAGCTACCCCTGCATGCAAGGCACCAAGCATCGCAGGCCAGGAAGTCATAATCTATTAATATGCACTAGCTTTAAGACAAAATGGAAAAGATGCATACCACAAGACCACTTACATTGTGTTGTCCCATTATGGGCCTATATACAAAAGTATTGTATAGATTGCATGGCTCAAACAGCATCTCAACTCAAAAACTCCTAAAAGTACTCAGCACATGGTGCAAGCAAAACTACCAAACAAAAAAACCTTTTTTCTAGGACTATCTATACAATGGCACGCAACTCTTCTGTGTGTACTAGAAAAAATACAAATAGAATGCACAATCCTGAAACCAGAAAGAACATGTTTGACATGACTAGAATACTAGATGTCATGGGGTGCCAACTCAACACAACCCACACAGTTCCCACAAAAGAGAAATTAATCTTGTACTGCATTAAACCACACCATATGACAATTCTACAAGAAATAACGTATGAAACATTTCAACAAAATAAAGAAATCAAAGATACAAACAACAACATTTTGATGTTGTTGGGAGAAGATTTTCAGAATAGATACACATGTGGCTTATGGCTCTGCCAAGCTTAGGTCATAAGATTGCACACCAATAATACTATAATAGAATGTTTAGTGATTATTAGTCTAATACTCTCAAGGCCTTGAGATGTTTCCTAGCATGTAAATGCCATATCACTGTTCACTAAATGTTAGAGATACATTTCTATTCTTACTTGTGATAGCTACCCCTACGTGCAACATAGCACTAATACTTTCCTATTTCATACTCCATGCTTCCATGCAAGGCAACAAGCATCGCAAATAGAAATACTCTATTGATATCAATAAGCATAGGAGAAACTGGACAGAACCAAAAACAGATTTATATCAAAAGACCTATTGCATTGCATTGTTTCCATTTGAGACTAAGGTAACACAAAAGTATCCCTGTTGGCAGGAAAACTATATAAAACACAATATCCTCTGGATAGGTTGAAACTATGAGACCTCACGGAACACTGAAGCAACAAACGCCTTCAAAACACTGCTCCTCTTACTAGAAGCAAAACAATCACAGGGGATTTAATAGGCAACAGAGTGGTACTTTCTTCATGAAATTTGTGGCTCCACGATACGAACAAACAGTAACACAAAGGCATGCTACCCAGACTAGGCACACTGGCTGATGGTTCTGCCAAGGTCATACCTAGGTCTGTGCAACCCAATAATGGACTGTTTGCTGATGGGTCTCATGGTCTAGAGCAACTTCCTAGCCCAATAATGGTCTGGCTTATTAATGATCGCTACCCATGCACGCAATTTATCACTGGCACTTTCCGATTTCAGTCTCATGCTTCAATGCAAGCCACCAAATATCACAAATAGTCACAATCCATCGATATGAACTAGCTTAAGACAAACTGGACAGAATCAAAAACAGATTCATACCACAACACCTTTTATGGTGACTGCAGTGGGGAGAAAATTATTTGAAACCACAACATACATTGGAGAACTTGAAAGTACAGAACCCTACAGAGAACTAAAGCGATGCCCACCTCCAAGCGAACACTACCTCTTTTTAGTGGGGAACAGGTTATATCATGCCAAACCCATTATCCCAAAGGAAAGCTACTTTGCTTCGTTAAACTCACAGCTTCACAATACCATTAAACAGCAACACAAATGTGTGCTACCCAGTTCTAATACTTCAATCTCTAGTAGTGTTTCAACTGATAAAGAACTTCTAAATGTTGAACTGCATGTATGTGGTGCAAGCAAAACTAACGAATAAGAAAAACTATATGTCATGAACGCCGACTTAAGACAACGAGAAATAAATCTTACAATGCATTACACTATGGCATTGCCATGTGAGTATGTGACATGTGATAACTCTGTGAGCAAGAATGTTTGAGATTTTTATATGAAATAAAGAAATCAAAGAAACAAATAACAGCACCGGTCGATATTATCTGGAGAAAATTTCACGGAATAGACAGACATGGCCTGTAGGTGTTTCCTAGCATTTCACGGAAAATTTTTCTGCCAAGCTTAGGTCACAAGATTGCATGCCAACAATTGAATGTTTGACAATAAATCTGATAATCCCATGTCCTATAGGTGTTTCCTAGCATTTCAATGTCAAATAATTATTTACTAAAAATCAGGGATCCATTCCAGTTTCTTACTGGTGAACACTACCCCCTACATCGAACATAGTACTTTCTGATTTCACATTCACAGCACATGCTTCAGTGCAAGGCGGGAAGCATAATATATTGATATAAACTAACATGAAGAGAAACTGGATTGAATTAAAAACAGATTCATATCAGAAGACCTTTTAGATAGCATTGTTTCCATATATGAGACTAAGGTAACACACAAGTATCACTGCGGTGGCGGGAAAATTATGTGAAACCACATGTCCACTGGAAAGTTAGAAACTATAGGGGCTCACCAGAACACTTAACATACACCTCCAAAAACATTACTCCTCTTACTAGCAGCAACTCATAGTCATAAAACAACAATGATTGAAGGGGATTCAACACAACACAGCATCACTTTCCTTTGTGAAATTCGCACCTCCACAGCAACACAAAGGCATATTGCCCAGGTCTGACACTTCAATATCTACCAGAAAATGAACTCAAGACTAAAAACTTGTAATAGTCGGACCGCACATACATGCACAAGAGGCAGCAATTAACCTAGAGCACAAAAGACCTAGGGATCCAGGACGCCGAATCGACATTAAGCAATTTTCAAGCTCCACCTCATAACCTACTGTGCCACGCAATAGGCATCGCGAAGCCCTATACGAATTCCAACGAAATCAAACAAAAACGAGGGAAGGCTGAGGGAGGGGAGGTGCTTACAATCTTGACGGCGACGATCTCGTAGGTGTCGACGTGCGTAGCTGCATAGAGAGGGAGGGGACAACAACAAGCACAGCAGCAAAACTTCGTCAGATCCAAATACCAAAGCAAAGTGAATAACAGCGGTCATGATCGGGGTCGAACCGAGGTAGATCTCCCCGAAGGAGCCGCTCCCGATCTTGCGGCCCAGCTTGTACTTGCTGCCGACGATCCGGTCCATCCCCTCCTCCACCACCACCTTATCCTACGCCTTTCAGGCCTAGTTCTATCGGCGCCCGCGACGGCGGATGGAAGGAAACTGGGGGGCTAGGGTTTCGACTCCAGCGACGAAATCGGTACCGAAGACGGAAGAGGCAACAAGGGAGCGGGCAAAGCGGCGGGTTGAATGAAGGCTTCTAGAAGGTCGGAAACGGATTAGATTTGCAGCGCGCACGCAACGGTGACAGAAAGGGATGTCGGAGTCGGAGCAGCATGCTTGGCTTCAAAGTGCAGCAGCAAGCTTCTCTAACCGAACCAAGCTTTTTTGCCGCGGTCACTTGACACCGGTGGATTTTGAAAATATAAGACCAAACTATTGTTAAATTTTTTTAAAAAAAATGACCAGAGACATCAATGGTTTTTCGTTCTTCCGGATCGACCTTCATGGGATCTTTTATAATTTTATTTCTCCCGTGTCCATGCCATTTTCTACGGCCAGCACATGTTGTGCTCGTCAACCGTAGCCCACTGCGCATTCGCCATTGCCACAGCTCGCCTGGAGCCAATGTGCCTGGTGCGTTGGCGGAGGTGGCTTGCCACGGTGTCCTACGTTTGCCGCATGGTGTCCTCGATGTGGCAAAAGGTGGCGGCGCCGCCGCCTTCAATCAGGGAAGAAGGTGAATGGGGACAGGAGAAATAGAGAGCCACGTCGACATGGCCTCAGTCCGAGACTTCACGCATGTAGACGTTCCTCTAAGCTTACGCGTCTGAGTGGTATATATCGGATGAGTCCTATAACCTATTTTCCAGAGTTTGCCAAGTTCTTTTTCCCCTCAAGGACGTAAAAGATTTGTGTGTCTTTGTATTAAGATAAAAAAATATTTAATACAACGTTCCTTAGCGGCGCCTTATGGGGTCCAAAGAATTATATATGGATGCCGAGAACCATCCTATTGTACTGAAATGTATGGTGTTGCATTGGAAATTAATCAACCTCGAGTCCAAACACTAACCGTCTAAAACACTAAGGTCCCCCTCACTCCAACAATGGAAGGGTAGGCAAACACCAAATTCATTCCCTTGTATCCCAAATCCCCGTTCGTTCCGTTACATGCGGGCAAGAAAAAAGGGGCCGGATGGGCGTCGAGCATCGCCGCCGAGGAACTACAAATGAAGGAACGCCCGCGATCATGTTGCTCCATCATCGCCGCCGGCGGAGACACGAGAATCAACTACCTCCCCCGTATAGGGCGCCGCCCGTCCACATCCCGAGGGAGCCGCGAGGAGAGTCCGTGCCTCGACACAAAGCGCCGCCCGCCCGTCGCGGGAGGCGCCATCGCCATCGCATCGCCCACATGCCGTCGCCGTTCGGGAGACAAGGAGGAGCATGCGGCCCCCGCTTGCCTCCCTCTGCCGATCCTTCGGTTCGCCGGAAGTCACGAAGCGGAGAACGGAATCACGCCGGGTGAAACGGAACCAAATTCATTCGCTTGTTATAGGTCCCTCCGTGCTCTCCGGGTTGGCTCCGTCCCCTTCCCTCCATCCAAACGCCAAAAAGGGTTGACCCAACCCGGCTCGCTCTCAACCAAACACACCACAAGGCCGCTCCAACAATAGGTAGGCAAACACCAAATTCATTCCCTTGTATAGGTCCGTACATAAGAAAAAGGGGAGCTTAAGAATCGTGCCTTCTACAACAGGAAGGAACGCAAATCATGTTGAGGTGAATCAACTCTCCCGTCTAGAGCGCAACGCCGACACAGGAGGTGATCTACTAGAGGCGCCTCATTGACATATGTTAATGCATACTTTTAATTGTTAATTAAACATGGAAAAGGACTAAAATATAATTAGATAACCTTATTAGGGTTTATACTAATGATTTCCATGAGTTTTGGTAAAGTTGTGATTTGCGGGGACTTAATGTAAAAACGGTAGAATACGTAACGCAATCCAACTCCTAACGAAGACTAGAAGGCTCCTGATTACTCCCGACGTGAACGAAACTTGACAATCGAAGAAAACATCATCTAGAAGACTCCGGAAGCCACGACGCATCGCGGGCCCGTGGTGGGACCCACCACCGGGCCGACCGCCCAATAACCAGGCCGCCGCCCGGCCCGCCAGTGGCCACGCCGCCCCTCGCCTCCGCAATGTTCTTCCACCGCCTCTAAGACGCAATCTAATCCGCTCGTTTAATGTCGGTTTGATCCGAGGGCGACGGTGAAGCACGAAGTTGTATCTAAATCCAACACCCGCACCTCCTCCCGACTATATAAGCAAGCCCCCGTGCCCCCGATTCAAGAAGATCCATCAATCATCAATTCAATCGATCATCAACGGCGACAAAGAGATAGAAGCTCTAGATTAGAATTAGATTGAGAGTTAGTTTTACAAGTTGAGAGAATTAGAGTGCGGTTGAGGCGGAGTTGAAGGAAGGCCCGGAGCTGCGCCGGGCGCCTCCATCTTCTTCCTCCTCTAGAGTTGGCGCCTCCATCATCGTCTCCCCGAGCCGATGTTATTGAGCACGACTCAGATCTTGTGGATTGTTCGAATTCCATTCGAGTAAGTGGTATTGTCTCTATTGTTCTTAAGGTTCGTATTTCTTTGATAAGATTACTTTGATTCCCTGTCGCTCTTGAATTGAAGTTGTTAGATTAATGTAAGCGTGGTGCTTAGATTGACTAGCTTATTACGAATACCTTCTATAGGCCGGAGTGAAACACCAACCGTTAAGGGTGATCGTAGTGGTGACAAAGACTATTGAGTCCTTTGTATCCCCTCCTCCCGCTTATAGAAATCGTAGGAGACCCCTCGTTGTTAGCGTAGATTCCCTTTATTAAGAGTTTCTTCATGACAACCCCTCTTAAGAACAATGTGCAAATGATTTACTTGAAGTGAGAACAAGACCTTCCTACTAGAACTCCTTATCTTTATAATCTATCTAGTTTTATCAAACCACTCAGGGGATCGAGTAGTAAATCTCAAGAACCCTTCTCTACGTTCTCCCCGTGGATTCGATATTTAAAACCCATCACCCCGGTGAAGTGCTCACCTGGGTATCCGCGGCGCTATGGGATTATCCATCATAATATTCCTGTAGGCTTAACAAATACCAACAGCCTCCCAGAGTGGATCCGCTCGTCGTCGCCGTGGACGAATCCGAAGCCCAGGCGACCGGAGCTGTTGCCGTCGGGGGAGGTAGGTGTAACAACCCGGTTTTTAGCCACACAAAAATCCCAACTTTCAAATTTTTTTTCAAACAAACCATGCAATGGTGTATTGCATGTAGAGAGACACCCCTAGTTGCACAAGTAGAACCTATTGTCTTCTATTTTATCAAGCATCATTGCATTTTAATTAAACCATGTTTGAGTTGGCTCTTTATGATTTCATGTGATGCTTAATAAAATCAACAAGTCTTTTAATTTAAATCTTCTTTTGTTGCCAACCTTTTGAATGGCAAGCCAACTACCCCTAACACCCCTAGGATGCCCTAAGGGTAACTACATGTTGGCAACACATGTAGTTGCATTTAGATGCCCAAGGCTTAAATAGAAAATTAGAAAAGAAAGTGGAAAAACGTAAAAAGAAAAGGTATAGGAAGAAAAGAAGAGGAGGGAAGGAGGATTCGCCCCGCCGCCCGCCCAAAAAAGGCCGAGCGCCAAGAAGAAAAGCTCAGAAAGCCACCCAGCCAAAGTTACAGCCGCCACAAGATGGGCCGGCCCAAAGAAGGGAGCCCGGCGTGGCAACATAACGGGGCGTTTTTCGCCCCCTTTCGCCGCTTCGGCCGACAGGTGGGCGGGACCCCACCTGTCATCTTTATCATCCTCACACCCCTCGCGCACCGCCTCTTCCCGACCCGGCCAAGACCACGCTGCGTCGCGCCAGCGCGTCGCTGCCGCGCCGTGCCGCCCGCCCCCCGCTGTCGCGCCTGCTAGCCCCCGCGGCCGTCCGCCCCGCGCCCCCGCGGGCCGACACGCCCGCCAGCGAGGGGACAAAAGGCGACGCCTTTGCGCCACCAAGAGAGGTAAGCGGCCGCCGCCGCCGCCATGGTCGCCTCCATGTTCCCCCTTGGTGAGGCGCCCCGATTCAAACCCTCGTGGACGCCCAGTGAGCCACGTCGCCCCGAAATTCCCAACCACGCATCCAAACCCCTCTCCTCCTGCCGCCGCTCCAACCCGCTTCCCTCCCATTGTCTTGCGCGGCCGCCTATAAAACTAGCGCCTCGGTGCTAGGGTTCCAGCCGCGCCGCCACCCCGGTGGCCAACCCAATCGACCACCGAGCGATCGGAAGGAGAAGGGGGAAGTGGGGAGAAGAAGGAGGCGGGACGAGGGCTGCCGCTGCCGCGGCGGTGCTTGCCGGAGCGCCGCGGGAGGAGCCGCCGCTGCCGCCCACGCCGCCAGAGGAGGACCGCAAGCCCGGAGGCCGAGGAGAACCGGCGAGCACGAACCCGCCGCCGAGCCGAACCGCGAGCCGCCGCCATCGCCTTGCCTCTCCACGCCGCCCGGGTGAGCACGCCACGCCCCGCGCCACCCCGATCCCGCCGCCGCGTTCCCACTCCACCGGGCGCGAGGCCGGCCCCCGCCGCTTGCACACCGCGTTGCGCACGCCGATGATCGGATAGGAGGAAGAAAGGTCGGTCTTGCCGAGCCCGTGGGCTCGGGAACACCGATGCCGGGGGCGTGGCGTCCGCCATGGCACCAGCCATCCATGGCGCCACCGCGTTCCGATGGAACGGACTCGTATCCCGCTCGTCCCTATGGCCACCATCGCCGCCGCCTCACTCCGCGGGGTAGAAAGGTGTCGCCTTTTGGCCGTGAGCGGGGCCTAGGCCCCGCGTCACCTTGCCGGCGTGGTCGCGTCGGGAGCACCACCATGCCGCCGCCGTGGCGCGACCGCCCCGAGCTCCGGCCGCCTCGCCGACGAGGGACGGGCCGCTGAGTTTCGCCGTGATACCGCGCGCCTAGCCATGTAGTCGGATGGGGCAAAAGGCTCGCCTTGGTCATTGGCCGCGCAACCACCATGCCGGCCGGAGCGCCCGCCGTCGCGCTTTGTCGCGTAGCGACTCCGCCCGTGCGTTTTGGTCGCCGCCGGTGAGCCCCTATGGCTTGCCCGGCCCGCGTCAATCGAAGGGAAAGCGAAGCACCTTGGTGCTTTCGTTGCCGGGGCGCAGCCGCCACGCGCCGCCAAGGAGCGATCCACGCCGCCGTCGTCGCCCCGCCGCGTCGGGCCTTCACCGCCCGCCTAGCTGCCGCCAAAGAGCCCGCCGTGCTTCCACGGTCTTTGGTTCGAGAAGAAAAGGTGCGGCTTTGAGCCCCTACGCCGCCCCGAGCGCCCCGCCATCGTGGCGCCGCCGCTTTGCCGCACCGCACCGGCGAGCCTCAACGCCTAGCCCGCCACCTAGCCTCGCCTAATCGGTCTACTACCCCGCCGCGTGGCCACCATCGGCCCGAGGACTTAGCCTCGAGTTGCCGGGAGACGCTGGGATTGCCCCATCTACTTGGATGATGCCATACTCACTAGGTGGTAGCGGATAGTGTTATAGCAAAGGACAGTTCTCCGATGGCCTCCATCCCGCCGAGATAGCGGGGGTTGATCTTGAGTCGCAGCAAGACACTCGATACGCCGCTTTCACGCCTCTCGGCGACGGACAAAGGTACTCCTGAGCTTCCCGTGAGCCGAGTGGTTTGGTGGCATTGTCTAACTAGGTGGTCTCCGTATGTCGGCCTAGGCACTCGCCATGCCTATGATGGCGACCGTTTGGTCTTAAGCACACGCTCTCGCAGAGTTGTAAATCTATACGTATAGTCCCGCCTTCGGGCTAGGACTCGCCTAGATCTGGACTCGCTAAAGGTAACCCCGCCTATTGTTTGAACCTCCTACGGCTTGCGCCCGGTCTTTTGACCAGTTTTTTTCCCGGGTCTTTCTCTTCCGAGTAGCGAGGGTGTTTTCTTTCTTACCTCGAGTGTGGTTTGGTGGGATGTGTCACGGCCGAGAGCCCTGAGGGCCGAGAGCCGGTTAGGCGAGCGTAAGAAGATGCGTGGCTGTTACGTCGACCGAGTGAGAGCTAGAGGCTAGTTGAGGCTTGTTTTAAGATGAGTTGGCATTTGGGGAATGTTGGGATGAATTATTATATGTGTTAAAATATTATTAAACTTGATTTCATTCATGCATAGGAAACTACAGCCCATATTAGGCCTTTTGTTATACCATACATGCATCCAGCCCCACAAAGCTTGCGCATAGGGTGGGGAACCCGCCAAGCATAAATCGTCTTGATAAACTTGCTTTGCTTAGGTGATGAGTCGGACTTCGGTGAAGGCGAGTGGGAGGATTGAGATGGGAGTTTCGTTGCTACGCTCAAGCCGAGACGATGTCGCTTCGCGCCCAAGATGCCGTTCTTATTGCTTCGTGCTAGTTTGATTCCGCCAAGTGGCGATGTAATAAAGTACTAGAACCTCTATTTCTGCTTTTGAACGAAGTCTTGTAATTGATATTCGACTGTATTTCGGATAATGTGATGGAATGATCCTCGGAGACTATCACGATATTCGTATTTCTGTGAATTTCCCTTCGTGGAAATTTGGGGATGTTACAGTTGGTATCAAGAGCCAGGCTTGACCTTAGGACGAAACCCCAGGAGAAAACACTAGTGTAGGAAAAACTTTTCCTTTTCGGTTATATTACCGACCCTGCATTTCTTTATGCAAGGCTTATCTCTATTTTTGCTAACCAATCTAATACAACCCATGGTTTTAAAATGCAGATGTCGCTCTTCGGACCGTACATTGGGCCAAGGCCGTCCTCTGAGGTCAAGTTGCCCATCGATGGTTCCAAGCATGGAGGCTTCGCTGAGGTGCTGCGGATGGTCCTCAACGAGCTTGGCGTACCTACGTCGAGCATCCAGTACGCCGTGAAGGGAGACCCCGCACCAGGAGGAGGTGTGCAGGGGTACACCACCGTCTGCCTCGCGTTCCCAGCAAGTGACAAGGTCCCCGGGTTCACAGGGAGCACCGGCTTCCAGTACGACTCCAACATCGGCATGGGGGTGCAAAGAGATCGGCCGCGGACGCTTCCCGCGTGATGGCCCCAGGCCGTGAGCACTTGGCGAGTACCCACTTCCGCCTCCGCCCCCCACCCTTGGACCTCACCGGGGGACCCGAGCCGGCGGTGCACGGAGATCCTCGCTGCTCCACGCACCGAGTCGACCCCGGCTCTCGGTGTGCGGTCTTGGCCTTCTCGCCAACGACTGGTACATCATGAACATGGAGGAGCGTGTCAACGACTACCGCAGCCTGGTCGTCAACGCCCAGGAGGACTAGCACAAGGCTAGGGACGAGGTCAAGGAGTTGGAGCGCTCCTACTACAACACCTTCTGCAACGCCCGCCCGAAGGAGGAGAAGTACCTCTACAAGATCGAGGAGATGGAGGGTGAGCTCGTGGTCCTCGGTGGATCAGCTCAAAGACGGAGCACAACCGGACATTCGTGTTTCCTGTAACCTAGAGCCGGAAGCAGAGAAGAAGGAGCCGAGGGAGCCGCTCAACTTCCGTGATAAGAAGAAGAAGGCGGAGTGGCCGGACGGTGCCACCCAAAGGAACATTGCCTACAAGCTTCGCCGAGACCTGGACGAGGAGAAGTGGCGTGCCACACACAACGGCGGCCACCTCGCCATGGCTCAAGGAGATTGAAGTCCCGATGGACCGCCCCTCGGGATCGCACGCTTGAGGCTTGAGGGAGCCTGGACGCCGACCGTGTCAAGGAGATCGAGAAGTTGAGGGCCCACCGCCCAACCTCCGCCACGAGCCACTTCGCAGGGAGACCTACGCTGGTGCACCTTCCCGCCTGGACTGTCCGTGTGGCCGCCAGAGGGTTTCCAGCAGCTGTGGAGACCATCGAAAGTTACCGCCGTGCCCGCTACCTCGCGGAGCGCCTTCACCCTACCCCCCTCGGCAGAGCGAGCCGGTCCACCACCTACCTCCTAGAGCCTAGCTCCTTACCATGTTGTAGTGTCACCATGGAGATCCCCGCGCGGGATCTAGACCCTATCAGTAGTTGAGTAGTGTTGCCATGATGGAGATCCCTGCGTGGATCCAGACTCTATCATCCATTTGAGTAGACATGACCTCCTTTTGAGCCTACCTGCGTGTAGAGCCGTTCCACGTTATCCTGTCTTAGTACGATTGTCATGTAATACAACTCATGTAATGAATGATTCGAGTCTTTATGCATTTTTATGGATCTTATTGCATCTTTGTTTGAGTGTACTTTAGTTGCTTTTTTAAAATTTAAATTGATTAATACTTATGCAACTAATGCTATAATATATTCAGCACTCA
Source organism: Hyparrhenia diplandra (assembly GCA_015847255.1). NCBI lineage: Eukaryota > Viridiplantae > Streptophyta > Magnoliopsida > Poales > Poaceae > Hyparrhenia > Hyparrhenia diplandra. The sequence goes on along the minus strand of JADLZK010006374.1, from coordinate 38,473 downwards.
CACCTTGTGCCCTGTCCCAGTGATCAGCCATGTCGACTCGCCGTTCCAACCGCATTCGCAACCTCTCGCCGTCTCCCGCGCCGGAAGTCGCCCGCGGATGGGGATGCCGTGGGAGGCATGGAGGGGGCCGTCTCTTCGAGGAGGCCGCACGAGAGGAGCCGCCCCGTGCACCTACCCCTCAGCCACAGGGTGGCCAGGGAGGAGGGGTCCCTGGAGGAGAAGCCATGGAGAGAGGACCAACACCCCTGGGGCCTCAGGGAGGAGGAGCTAATGGGGAAGAAATACCCCGACCTCCCCCGGTCCTGGCAGAGGTGATGGCCCGCCAGACTGAGCTGCTTGAGAGGATGGCAGACAACATGAACCACCGCCACCACGGGAATGATCGTGATGATTTCCAAAAGCGGCTTTGAGCGTTTCATGAAGCCGAGGCCGCCTACCTTCGACGGGACCAGCAAGACCCGGCCGCCGCCGATGACCGGGCAAGGAGATGGACAAGGCGACGACCGACCACTTGCTCGACGCCGAAAGTGTGTCGGGCTCGCTACCTACCGACCATCAAGCGCGGACGCGCATGGTGGGACAGCCATCGCGCCGCAAGACCGAGGCCTACGACTACACTTGGGATGACTTCGTCGAGGTGTTCCGTGAGTACCACATCTCCGAGGGTGCCATGGACGCCAAGGCGGACGAGTTCCGCGACCTCAGGCAGAGGGGAGACAAGGTCTCCGAGTACGCCGTACGCTTCACCGGCCTGCTGAGGTACGCGCCCAAGGAGGCCAACACCAATGAGCGCGAGAAGATGCGCTGCTTCCGCCGTGGCCTGAGCACTCGCATCAAGTGTCAACTCTCCGGACATTCGCCTGCGAACCTCCGGGAGATGATAAACAAGTGCATGGAGATTGAGAAAGACCAAGCTGAGGCTGATGCCCTCTCCAACCGCAAGAAGCGCCGCAGTGAGGGAAGTTCTCGCGCCCCGCCTTCCAACAGGCCGCGCTCGGGAGCTCCTGCGCCTGGACGTTCTCGCTTCGCACAGAAGGGTGCCCAGGGTCAGAGCAGGGACGACGGTTCCTACCCCAACAACTACCGCCGTTACGCCCTCGACTCGTCACGCTTTCGGCCCCGGCACGTGGAGGAACACCACGTCTACCCCCACCCGGTGCGACCTTCACCGCTACACTTGTGGCGGCTGGTCACAAGGCCGTGGACTCGCCCCAACCGCGCGGGCCCCGCGCAGACTCGAGGAGGTGTGAGGTACGCACCCGCCTCCGGGAGCAAGACTCCAGCAAGCAAGACTCCAGCAGGCTCCACCCACGGACGCCTCACCCACCTGACAGCTGAGGATGCTCAGGCTGCCCCCGACGTCGTCTACGGTATGTTTATAGTGCATGGAGTAAGAGCATCAGTTCTTTTTGATTCAGGAGCTACATATTCTTATGTATCAGCTAGCTTTGCACAAAAGCACAAACTTCCGGTCATGTTACGCCGGGAGGCTATCCATACTACCTCACCTTTGGGTCACTTCACTAGCACCCGTATATGTAAGAGAGTGACAATTGCCATTGAGGGCTACCCATTTCTAGCCGACCTCACTCTTCTACCCTCCATGAACCTAGATGTAATCCTAGGGATGGATTGGTTAACCCAAAGACAAGGGAGTGATATCCTCAGAACCCCGATACCTAGAGATCACCCACTCCAAATGGTCACATAATCCGCCCTACCACACCAAGGGAGTACAGATTCTATGTTGTGCGCCCTAGAAGCCAAAACCATAGAGGAAGTACCAAGAGTGTGTGAGTACCCCGATGTGTTCCCCGACGAGTTTTCTGGGGCATGCCACCGGATCGGGATGTGGAGTTTGTGATAGAGCTTTTGCGTGGAACAGGGGCCCATTGCTAAGCGGCCCTATAGAATGGCGATTGACGAGCTTGAATGAGCTCAAGAAGCGGTGAAGGACTTGGCGGATAAAGGCTTTTATCGGACCCGGTGCATCACCTTGGGGTTCCCGCCTACGCTTTTGTCGAAAAGAAGGATGATACTGAGGATGTGTGTTGACTACCGCAACCTGAATCTTTGTCACAATCAAGAACAAGTATCCCCGCCAAGGATAGATGATTTGCTTGATCGGCTGGATGAATGCCAAGTACTTTTCCAAGATCGACCTTCGGTCCGCTATCATCAAATGAAGATCGGACCTGAAGATATTCCAAAGATCGCGTTAGTGACCGGATATGGTCGCACGAGTTCACGGTAGTGTCGTTCGGGCTCACTAATGCCCCCGCCTACTTTATGAACATGATGAACAAGGTCTTTATGGATGAACTCGACAAGTTCTTGGTGGTGTTCATTGATGATATTCTTATCTACTCGCTAGTAAAGAAGAGCATGAGCAAAGATTTGAGGATCGTGCTTGAGAAGCCGAGACAAAGACCAAATCTATGGCAAATTCAGCAAGTGCGAAGTTCCGCTTGAAGAAGTTGCTTTCCTAGGCCACACTCTCATGGCCGGAAGGAGTGGCAATGGACCCGCCCAAGATTGAGACCGTCCCAGAAATGGGAGCAACCACTCAATGTGACCGTCGTCGAGTTTCTTGGGATTGGCGGGATATTATCGCCGATTCATCGAGAATTTCTCCAAGATTCCACGACCCATGACAAATCTCCTGAAGAAGACGAAAGCATTCGAATGGACACCCGAGTGCGAGCAAAGTTTCCAGACTCTGAAAGAGAAACTCACTACCACCCCTGTGCTCGCATTGCCTGATATTCAGCAAGACTTTGTAGTCTATTGTGATGCTTCCAGGCAAGGATTGGGATGTGTTCTAATGCAGAATGGGAAGGTCATTTCCTATGCCTCTCGTCAGTTAAAAGGGCACGAACAGCGCTATCCGACCCATGATCTTGAGCTAGCCGCAGTTGTGTATGCCCTGAAGATATGGAGACACTATCTGATCGGGAATAAGTGTGACATCTACACAGATCACAAGAGCCCAAGTACTTTTTCACTCGGGAGGATCTCAATATGAGGCAACGTAGATGGCTGGAACTGATCAAAGACTATGACCTGGAGATACACTATCATCCGGGAAAGGCAAATGTAGTTGCAGATGCCTTAAGTCGTAAGAGCAATTGCCATGCTCTAATCACAGAGGCCCTGCCTAAAGAGTTGACGCAAGAGATAGAGAAGCACCACCTTGTGATTGTGCCATCCGGGAAGTTGAACGAGCTTCGTGTCTAGTACACCTTGGGTGATAGAATCCGGCCAAGCCCAGCCCTCCCGCCTGAAATCCAATACTTTCACGAAGTGATGAAGCGGGCAAGTGCAAGGACTACCACATCGATGAGCGGGGGGACAACATGTACGTAAACCCGATTTGCGTACCTTCCGACTCCGCCTTTGGCGCAACAAGATCCTATCGAGGGGCCATGATTCTAAGTATAGCATCCACCCGGCAAGACAAAGATGTATGCTGATTTGAAGAAGCATTTACGGTGGATCAACATGAAGGCAGATATTGCCGGACATGTGGCTCGTTGCGACATTTGCAACCGAGTCAAGGCCGAGCATCAAAGGCCCGCCGGTTTGCTCCAACCACTAGCTGTACCTCAATGGAAGTGGGAAAATATCTCCATGGACTTTATCACAGGGTTGCCTACCACACCGAAAGGCAACGACTCTATTTGGGTAATCGTGGATCGTCTAACTAAGGTAGCTCACTCCATTCCTCCTCAAGACACGATCCAACAATGAGCAAATAGCCGGACTTATACATTTTGCACATTCTCCGCCCGCACGGTGCCCCATATCACATTATATCCGATCGTGGCACCCAATTCACCAACAAGTTTTGGAAAGCCTTCCAGGAAGCCATGGGAACCACTCTTGATCACAGCACAACCTACCACCCTGAGACCGATGGTCAGACGGAGAGAGTGAACCAGATTCTCGAAGATATGCTTCGAGCCTGTGCCCTGAAGTATGGAGGCAGTTGGGAGAAGAGTTTACCTCATGCAGAATTCTCTTACAACAACAGCTATCAGTCTAGCATTAAGATGTCACCATTTGAGGCCCCAGATGGCGAGCTTGTAGGACCCCGTTGATGTGGTCACAAAGTTGGAGAAAGACCATTCTTTGGCCCCGACAAGATCAAAGAGGCCGAAGAAGGAGTTGCTCAAGTCGGGGAAAATCTAAGGATTGCCCGAGCCGACGCCAGAAAAGCTATGCCGACAAGAGAAGAAAGGACATCGAGTTCACAAAGTAGGGACTATGTCTACCTCAAAGTGTCCCCGCTCTGAAACACCGCCGATTTCACCTTAAGGGCAAGTTGGCACCGAGATATGTCGGCCCATATCCTATCATTGAGAGAATTGGCAATTTGGCTTACAAAGTGGAGCTTCCCTGGGGAACTAACAGGGGATTCATCTAGTATTCCACGTATCACGCGATTGCGCGATGTCTAAGAGTGCCCGATGAGCGGATCCCAAAGAACGCCATTGACCTACAAGAGAACCCGAGTACCTAGAGCACCCAATCCGAATCCTTGATACAGACCACCAAAGACACCGAAGCAAAGTCATCCCTATGTGTAAAGTTCAAAGGGAGTAACCACACCGAGAGGGAAGCCACTTGGGAGAAAGAAGAGGAACTTCGCTTACACTACCCCTACCTTTTGGAGAGGTATGTCTAACCTAAATCTCGAGGTCGAGATTCCAATGAGGGGGTAGGATTGTAACAACCCGGTTTTTAGCCACACAAAAATCCCAACTTTCAAATTTTTTTTTCAAACAAACCATGCAATGGTGTATTGCATGTAGAGAGACACCCCTAGTTGCACAAGTAGAACCTATTGTCTTCTATTTTATCAAGCATCATTGCATTTTAATTAAACCATGTTTGAGTTGGCTCTTTATGATTTCATGTGATGCTTAATAAAATCAACAAGTCTTTTAATTTAAATCTTCTTTTGTTGCCAACCTTTTGAATGGCAAGCCAACTACCCCTAACACCCCTAGGATGCCCTAAGGGTAACTACATGTTGGCAACACATGTAGTTGCATTTAGATGCCCAAGGCTTAAATAGAAAATTAGAAAAGAAAGTGGAAAACAGAAAAAAGAAAAGGTATAGGAAGAAAAGAAGAGGAGGGAAGGAGGATTCGCCCCGGCCAAAGGAGCCGGCCCAGAGCCAGCGGCAGCCCAAAGAAAGCCACCCGGCCCAAGCCGCGGCCACAAGCATGGGCCGCCCAAAGAAGGGAGCCGCCGCGTGGCAACATAACAGGGGCGTTTTAAGTCCTTTCGCCCGCTCGATCGCCGACAGTGGGCCCGGGACCCCACCTGTCATCTTTATCATCCTCACACCCAGCGCAAGATGTTCCTCTTCCCGACCCAGCCCGGCGCCCGCGCAGATGCCGTGCCGCCCGCCCGCGTCGCCAAAACCGACCGCGCTCAGCCCGCCGCCCCGCGTCTCGCGCCGACACACCCGCCTAGCGAGGGGACGGGGGAGGTAAAGCGACGCCTTGCGTCACCAAGAGAGGGTAAAAGCAGCGCCGCCGCCTGCCATGGTCGCCTCCATGTTCCCCCTCGGTGAGGCGCCCGATTCAAACTCGTGGACGCCCAGTGAGCCACGTCGCCCGAAATTCCCCACCACGCATCCAAACCCCTCTCCCAAGCCGCATAGCCGCTCCAACCCGCTTCCCTCCCGCTGGTCAGCGGCCGACGCCCTATAAAACTAGCGCCTCGGGTGCTAGGGTTCCCAAGCCGCGCCGCCACCCTGGTGGCCAACCCAATCGACCACCGAGCGACTGAAGGAGAAGGGGGGAAGTGGGGAGAAGAAGGAGGCGGGGACGGAGCCGCTGCTACCGTCGCGGTGCTTGCCGGAGCACCGCTGGGAGGAGCCGCCGCCCCGCCCACGCCGCCAGAGGAGGACCGCAAGCCGGAGGCCGAGGGAGAACCGCGAGCACGAACCCGCCGTAGCCGAACCGCGAGCCGCCATCGCCTTGCCTCTCCACTCGCCGCCCAGGTGAGCACGCTCACGCCCGCGCCACCCCGATCCCGCCGCCGCGTTCCCACTCCACGGGCGCGAGGCCGGCTTCCCGCCAAGCACACCGCGTCGCATGACGCCGATGATCGGATAGAGGAAGAAAGGTCGGTCTTGCCGGTTCGCGGGTCTCGGAACACCGATGTTGGGGGCGTGGCGTCGCCATGGCACCAGCCATCCATGGCGCCGCCGCGTTCCAATGGAACGGACTCGTATCCGCCGTCCTCGGCCACCATCGCCGCCGCCTCACTCCGCGGGTGAAAGGTGTCGCCTTTTGGCCGAGCGGGGCCTAGGCGCCCGAGCGCGTCACCTTGCCGGCGTGGTCGGCCGGGAGCACCACCATGCCGCCGCCGGGCGCCGACCGCCCGACCGCCCGGCCACCTCGCCGACGAGGATGGGCCGTTGAGTTTCGCCGTGATACCGCGCCTAGCCATGTAGTCGGATGGGGCAAAAAGGCTCCGCCTTGGTCATTGGCGCAACCACCATGCCGGCCGGAGCGCCGCCGTGCGCCTTGTCGGCGTAGCGGACTCCGCCGTGCGTTTTGGTCGCCGCCCGGTGAGCCCCTATGGCTTGCCGCCCGCGTGTCGAAGGGAAAAAGCGAGCACCTTGGTGCTTCGCGCGTTCGGGGGGGGCGGGAGCCACGCCGCCGCCACCGAGAGCCTACGGCCGCCATCGCCGCCCCCGCGTCGGGCCTTCACCGCCCGCCTAGGCCGCGCCAAAGAGCCCACCGTGCTTCCCCGGTCTTTGGTTCGAGAAGAAAAGGGGCAGCTTTGGAGCCCCTACGCCGCCCGACGCCCCGCCGTCGTCTTGCCGCCTTTGTCGCGTGCAATCGGGCGAGCCTGAACGCCTAGCCCGCCACCTAGCCTGCCGAATCGGCCTACTACCCCCCCCGTGGCCACCATCGGCCCGAGGACTTAGCCTCGAGTTGCCGGAGACGCTGGGGAAGCGGCCGCGCCGCCGTCTGCGTCGCGCCGGGCGCCGGCCCAAGGAGCGCAGGAAGATGGAAGAAGGGGAAAGGGTGCCGTGCACCGGTCCACCGCGGCGCCACGCCGGGAGGAGGAGGTGGACCGAGTCCACCGTGAACCGCCGGAAAGGCCCGAGGCCATGGACTACGGCCCGTGGGCGCCCCAAGCCCGCCACGCGTGGCTCGAGTCACCAACAGACGACGCGTGTCCGGCCGGCCCGCCCATCCGCCCGCATCTCGACCCATATCCAGCCCGGCCGCCCGCCTTGGGCCCGGTCCAAGCCCGCTTTGACCGTTGATCGAGTCAACGCCGACGTCGTCATGCCGACGCCGCCGAGGTCCCACCCGGCCCCTACCAACCCGTGGGACCCACCTGCCGATTCGCGGTGCCTTCCCGGGACCCGCATGACGCCATGCCGACGCCATCCGCCCCCACCCGTCGCCTCCGCACTGAAACCCCGATGCCGACGTCATGCCGACGTCAGCACACCAACAACCGTAGACCGCCACGTGTCAAGCCCCGGTTTAAAACCCCGATTTTCCATTTTCGAAATTGTTTTAGACTTTGAAAATTCATAGAAAATTCATACGATTTCAAAAAATATGAAACCAGTGTCCAAATTTTTCTAAAATTCTCCTCTACGTCATAGGCTTATCTATGAGTGAATTTGGGTCTCCAATTTTCGATTTGCTTCTTTGTGATACTCTAAATGGTTGCTAATTGCAACCATTTCTTTTACGCACGCTGCACCCGGGAGGAGAGCCGGGGAGGACCGTGAAGAAGACCGGACTTTGAACCAGAGCAGAAGCGACCACTCACTGTGCCATGTCCCACCCACCTACATAGCACCTATTAGACATATCATATAGTTTTGCTAGCGCTTTACTTTATGTTGTTTGCATTTGCCGCTAGGTTGCATGGTAGAGATGCTTTGTTGAGCCTTTATACCTTGACGCAAACCTATCCCCCTCGCACACCCGCTTATAGTTTAGACTCACGCCATATACTATTATTGCTTTTATCGCATTTTATATCACTTACGTGTATATATATGGAGCCGGTATATGAGCCTGACGGTTGAGTTGGATCACCGGTGGGGTGAGTCTTCTGTCTAGACTTGGGTGTGTGGTGAGGGTCGAGTCGACCGAGCAAGATCTACGACGAGTCGGCCGTGGACGAGTCTCGCCGGGAGTGTGCTTCGGGCCTCTCCCATTTGTCCTACCCGTGGTGGGTAACTTGGTACGGTGTTGGGGTCCCTCGCTGACTCTGTGGACGGGACGAAAGACCGGGAAAGGAAGTACGAAAGATGTCTTGCTTGGTCATACCTAAGGACTTGTATCTTCGAGGACCTGAGAACTGGGAAATTGGTGCTCACCTAACGTCTTACGTTATGGGCGGGTTGCGGATTGCCCCATCTACTTGGATGATGCCATACTCACTAGGTGGTAGCGGATAGTGTTATAGCGATGACAGTCAGATGGCCTCCATCCCGCCGAGACATCGGGGGTTGATCTTGAGTCGTAGCGATTGCTCGATACGCCGCTTTCCGCGCCTCGGTAGCGACGGTGGTACTCCTGAGCTTCCCGTAGCCGAGTGGTTTGGTGGCATTGTCTAACTAGGTGGTCTCCGTATGTCGGCCTAGGCACTCGCCATGCCTATGATGGCGGCCGCTTGGTCTTGAGCACACGCTCTGCAGAGTTGTAAATCTATACGTATAGTCCAGCCTTTGGGCTAGGACCTGTCTAGATCTGGACTCGCTAAAGGTAACCCTGGCCTATTGCTGGAACCTCCTGCGGCTTGCGCCGGTCTTTTGACCAAGTTTTTCCTGGGTCTTTCTCTTCCGAGTAGCGAGGGTGTTTTCTTTCTTACCTCGAGTGTGGTTTGGTGGGATGTGTCACGGCTGAGAGCCCGGAGGGCTGAGAGCCGGTTAGGCAGAGCAGAAGAAGATGCAGGGCTGTTCTGTCGACCTGAGTGAGAGCTAGAGGCTAGTTGAGGCTTGTTTTGAGATGAGTTGGCATTTGGGGAATGTTGGGATGAATTATTATGTGTTAAAACATTATTAAACTTGATTTCATTCATGCATAGGAAACTACAGCCCATATTAGGCCTTTTGTTATACCATACATGCATCCAGTTCCACAAAGCTTGCGCATAGGGTGGGGAACCCGGCGGTACAAATCGTCTTGATAAACTTGTTTGCTTAGGTGATGAGTCGGACTCCGGTGAAGGCGAAGTGAGAGGATTGAGATGGGAGTTTCGTTGCTACGCTCAAGCCGAGACGATGTCGCCCCACACGAAGATGCTTTGTTCTTATTGCTTCGTGCTAGTTTGATTCCGCCAAGTGGCGATGTAATAAAGTACTAGAACCTCTATTTACGCTTTTGAACGAAGTCTTGTAATTGATATTCGATCGTATTTCGGATAATGTGATGGAATGATCCTCGGAGACTATCACGATATTCGTATTTTTCGTGAATTTCCCTTCGTGGAAATTTGGGGATGTTACAATGGGTCCTTCATGCGACCACTAGCCGACACCGCTAGAGGGAGCGGCCACGGATGATCCTGTGATTGGAGGATGCCGTTGCCGCAGAATCCGTTGGGGAAGGGATCTCACTGTCGTCATTGAGAGGGAAAGGGACCTCGTGGGCCCACCACTACGTGCGTGCGAGATCTGCGTCATCTCTAGAGGACGACACTTTTTTGAGTTCTCATTGGCCTTGTAGGCAAAATGGGTTCTCTCGGTGGGTCATCCGTTGGAGGCCATTTTGGGTAGGCAAAACACTATGAAAGATGCATTGTGTGTTGGGATAACCACACTAACACCACACTTTTAGTGATTGCGTAAGCGCTTAATTTCACCACAATGCGAAAAGTAGCCCAGTGTCGCCACCTATTCACGAACGGAAACATATGCATCACATATACATGGAGAAAATTAGCAAGAATCACAACCGATCAAACCGATCACAACAAAGCACCAACAACGATATAACAAAGACACCAGATTTAACGTAAAAAACCCCCAAATCAGGGGTAAAACCCACGGGACCAAGCGAGTCAAATCTTCTTCCACTATATGTTTGTGGGATTACAACAAGTTCATCTCTAGACACCACTGGTGGCACTCATACATCAATATGCAACAGTTTTGGCTCTCAACAACAGATTTGGGGCTGCTACAGGAGGGAATGAAAGACTTCACCAAATGATGGTGGAACTCAGATTAGAGGTAGTAAGGTTGTGGTTTTGAAGCTTCACAATCTCGTGGGCAAATCCCTTTTGATCTACTACAAGATCTCCTCTCTAATCTCACTCTTGAAATCTCATGTTTGGTTTTGGAAATTGATGACACACTTGTGGCACTAATCCTTTGCTCTAAGTGTGGCTTATGAGATAGGATTAGATGGATGACATGGAGCATGATGATCATGAACATGGATGATGATGGTGGACATGATGGATCGTCAAGCTCGGTGATCGGCTTGAGAGGAACCCGGAGATCAAGGCAAAGGTATCTTGATAGGGTTTCGTTTTGATCAAGACACGATAGAGCGTGTGATCACATTATAGGATAGATAGCCGACTATCAAGAGGGGATGCCGCGACAATCCTTTGGTGAAGTGCTTCTAGGTCCAATTGACTTGCATATTGCATTTAGGGCGTGAGAGCACTAACCCGATCTTGCCTAATCGATCTTCATGCTAACATAAGTGATAAAGTGATCATCTTCGACGTGTTGGCAACTTATGGCAAGAGGCGAAGCAAGGTTGAAGCAAAGAGCAACAACAACTTGAAGAACATGCTAAAAAAAGGGGTGACCGGACGCTCAGCAAAGTGACCGGACGCACCGACCGGATAACTTCCGGCCGGTCGGCCCTCGCGTAGCACCGCAGGCTGATTTCGACCGGGGCGCCGCAAATCGATCCTGACCGGATGCATCCGTGTCGACCGGAAGCTGGGATCGGACGCCGCGATGGAGCGTGTCGCCATGGGCCAGTCCCTTGTCGATGTGACCGAAGCGTGGATCGGACTCATGACCGGACTTCGATGAGTCCTCGGCCGTCAAGGTCCGGCCAACTCGCGAGAAGCCCATATCAAAGCACAACGGCTCCATTTTTGAGTGAGGGCTATATATACTTGGATGGCCGGTTCCTAGCTCTCTCTCTGCACATTTGAACACTCTAACTTGCTTGTGAGCATTTGAGACTCCTCTCCACTCATCTCTCCATCCATAACTCGAATTCTTGGTGAGATTGAGAGTGATAGAAGTGCATTGCATTAGTGATTGCATCTAGAGGCACTTCATCCTTGGAGAAGCCGCGGGATTCTTGTTTTCTTGGGAATTTGCCCGGTTCCCTAGCGGCTTGGAGCAAGGGGCGGTGTTGAGTTCGATTGGAGCTTGTTCGAGGCCACACCCCTATGGACGTGTGAGGGGTTGAGCCTTACCCCGTGGGAGGTACGTGAAAGGCATCACTAGTGGATTGCTCGTGGCTTGTTGGACCCTCTCTTGTGATCGTTTGCTTGAGCTCCCACCGGGGATTTGGCACCGCCATTAAGCTTAGCAACCGTCAAGTGAGTGTGTCGCCACAACGGGACTAGCGTGCCGGCAAGCATGTGAACCTCGGTGAAAAATCATCGTGTCTTGTGTGCTAGCTCGTTGGAGATTTCTTGTACACGGTGATTGGCTTCAACCTCGACACTACACCGGTGGTATTGTATTCTAGCACCTCTTTGCTTTACCTTGATAGCTTATCTTGCTAGGGTGCTTAGTTAGTTACCTTGTTTAGGTTGTGTAGCTTGTTAGGCTTGTTTAGCTCCTAGTTGGTAATCTAGTTAGTCTTGCTTGTTCACCTAGGAGTAAACTAGCGACATAGCTCTTGTGTGAAATTAGAGACAATAGAATTGACTTGTGGCTTGCTTAGCTAATTCGTAGCACCGCTTATTTAGCTTAAGCCTTATATTATTGTCTAATCCGTTTGTTTAGTGTTGTTACAAGAATTTTTAATAGGCTATTCACCCCCCCTCTAGCCATTAGGACCTTTCAATTCTCTCCCTCTCTTTTTCTTTCTCTATGGTGTTCTCTCTTCCCTCTCTCACGTACAAAAGCAGGGGCTAGTTCCTAGTGTTGCGTCGATGGGATCCAAAGACTTCACATTCCTTCTCTTGTACTCTAAGAGGAATAATATTTCGATGCACAAGTTGTGCTGCACCTATAACATGTGAGTATGCTCATAGAGCATTTACTTCTCCTCAACTACCCACTCATGAGTAAGATTTCTCAACATTTTGGGTTTGGGTTATGCAGTCGGAGACGGTCTAATATCCCAGAAGGCCAGAACTATGATACCTGCACCCGTGTCCAGGTAGGGACACTGGTAGTGCTGGGTATCGAGGCCCATTAAAAAATTATATTATAAAGTTATAAACAACCAAATTGGTCATCTGTGCCCAGATGTGTAGTTATAAATAAATAAACAATGGAGGCTATGGACACTGATAGTATTTATTTATGCCAAATACAAGAAAATTTCTTCAACGCATATAGTGCATGAATCTCAAGATGAATCCTGTGGCTACAAAATAGCCTTCCCTCCAAGTTGGCTTCAGCTTACTCTTTCCGATCCCCAAATCTTTTGATAGCTTTGGGAGTAAATTCTCAGACTAGGCTAGATAGACAAGTGGCTGATGGTGACGCCATGCTCATACACAGTCATATTTAGGGTGTGTTTGGTTGGGCTTTTGGCTGTGGTTTTTGCCCCCAAAAGCCAAAAGCCCAACCAAAAGGGTTGGCTGCCACCCAAAGCCAAAGCCAAAAACAACTTTCATCCTAGTGTAATTGCAAAAGCACCTCTCCCCCCCGCTTTTCGTGGCTTTTGGATGGGCAAGTTGGAGAAAATTACCCGCCGCCACCGGGGTTATGAGGGGCAAATAACGTTTCGTCGCTCCATCCCCCGTCACTCCCATCTCCCGTTCGCGGTATGCCGCGCCCACGCCCACGCCGCTAGGGTTGACGGCCTTCCCAGCGCCGCCACGAGGGCTCGCCGGCTGCTGCTGTCCTCGCCACGGCCGCCCCCCCCACCGCTGATCGCCCCTGCCTTGGTCCCCTTGGAAGTCGCTGGTCGGGCCCCCGCCAAGTCGCCGGCCCCAACACCGCCAAGTCGCCGCCCTTGCCCCGCCTTTCCAGATCCGCGAGCGAGCAGCGCCAAGTCGCCGGCAGCAGCAACAAAAGCAGTTCGCGGAGCTATCACCGCCGCAGCAGCAGGAGGTCTCCCGAGCCTCCACCCTTCACTTGCAAGGTATGTCGATCCCCTTTTCTCTGCTGTTGGTGATGGATGCAATTGTTCCAAATCGATTTATGGTTAGTAGTGCCTCTGTATATGGTAAATTTGTTGTGCCCCTTCCAAGTTGATTGAAAAAAAATATTTGTTTGGTTCAAGAATGGGTGACAAGGCAGATTGGAGTGATGTTTTTTGTGAGGCATTTGTTTGATGCCTGCAAAGAAGAGATAGAAGCTGGGAATAGGCCGATGGGAGTTTTCACTACTCAGGGTTGGAAGAACGTTGTTTCCAAGTTTAACCAAAAATCCGGTGGTAATCAAACGAAAAACAGTTGAAGAACAAGTTAGATGTGTTCAAAAAGGAATATTCAATGTTTATGGAGTTCAAGAATTGTGCCACTGGTCTTGGATGGGATGAGGCAAAACAAACTATTGTGTGCTCGGAGGAATGGTGGGATGAACACCTTGCTGTAAGAACTATTCTTGCACTGTAAGATTTTTATGCTCTTTGTTGAAGTGTGCCTTGCTAATTTTATTTAATTAATTTCAGAGATGCAACAATAAAGAGAAAGGAATCAAATGCAGCCATGTGAAGTTTAGAAAACAAGGACCAAAATTTCTAGATGATTTGCATATCATTTTTGGCAAGTCACATGTTAGTGGGGCTTCAGCCTCATGTCCTGGAGAGATTTCCTCCGATGAGGATGGGCATGAGGATGTGGCTGAAGTACCCAAACCTGCAGAGAATATTGGGAAGAAACGTAAGGGGCTGGCTGGTACTGTTCATGACAAGGATGACAAGAGCCCATTTTCTCGTATGTACAAGTCCACTTGTGAGAAGATAGAAGCAGCAGCTGAGAGGATTTCTACAAGTGTTGAAGCATCATCGGCTTCTCCATGCAATGCAGTCCCTACCATTAAAGAGGTTATGAAGATGGTGAAGGAATGTGGCATACAAGAAGGGACTGCTCTAATGCATACAGCTACATCTTTGATTATGAAGCCTGAATTTAGGGAGGTTTTTAGCTCCCTGGAAACAAATGAAGGAAGGTTTGATTTGATTGAGAGGGAGCATGGAAACAAATAATTGTAGTTCTTTATTTGTTTGGTTTCCTGGACATGTAAACCAATTATTTGGTTGTTGTTTTATTTATTTATTTGTGACTTGCTATGAACCTTTGTTTCCCTGGACATGTAAAACAATTATTTGCTTGCTGAGAATCATCATTTCCTTGTTGTTTTATTTATTTATTTATCTTGCTGAGAACCTTTGTTTCCCTGGACATGTAAACCATTGTTTCCTTGTTGTTTTATTTATTTATTTATCTTGCTGAGAACCTTTGTTTCCCTAGACATGTAAACCATTGTTTCCTTGTTGTTTTATTTTATTTGTTTTCTTGCTGTAGATGGATGGAAGATTGGCAGATGTAGGCAAAGAAGGAGAAAAAGGTTTACTTATGCTAGCTGAACTTGCCCAACATGCTGCCGTTATGGGAGAAATGGGCAACTTGTACACTGCACGGTACTTGCAAAAAGGTGCATACAGAGTTGCGCGAGAGACTGGACTGCAATGGGTGTTTGCGCAAGTTAGGTAAAGACAATATTACACCTAGAGATCCTACTTTTTCTACAGAGCATGAACGGGTGAGAGAGGATCGATTTTGGCCATACTTCAAAGATGCAATTGGAGCAATAGATGGTTCACATATTCAAGTGATAGTGCTGCTGGATCTAAACGATTGCCCACACATGTCGCCATGGATATACATCTCAGAATGTGCTAGCTATTTGTGACTTTGATATGAGGTTTACCTTTTGCGGTTCCCCTGGGCCTGGTTCTCACTGATGACTCGCGATCCTCGGTCCACGCATTGGCAAATTTTCCTTCATTTCCTATGCCTCCTAAAGGTATAATTTTTCCTTCATTTTTCATGTACAATTGTAATATTATTTGCATTACTAACTTCGTTTTATAGGAAAATATTACCTCGTCGACTCGGGCTATGCGAATTGGATAGGGTATCTTGCACCTTACAAAGGAACCACATACCATATACCAGAATTTCGCATCGCTTCAGGACCTCCTCAAGGAAAGTATGAGAATTTCAATTTCTTACATTCGCCTCTTCGAAATGTAATTGAAAGGTCTCTTGGAGTCTTGAAGCAAAAGTGGCGGATTTTGAAGAGCATCCCAAGTTTCTCACCTAAAACTCAAAAGCATATCATCATTGCTTGTCTTGCTTTGCATAACTTCATCCGTGAGAGCAAAATTACGTGATAAGGAGTTTGAGAGATGTGATGCTAACGAAGTATACTTACCACGACGTCACAGGAGACAACCAAATGAGGTTACAGATGAGGAGAATGATGAGGACATGAACATCATTCGTACTAGGATAGCTGATGCTTTGATTAGTAGAATGGTCGAATAGTTATGTTGAGAGATGGCAATATTGTATGGACCATTAATGATTTTGTTATATTTATGTGGACCATATCACTTTGAGTGAGAAAAAATTTATAACTTTTACATTCCAAATTTGCCATTTTCAATTGAAAATATAGAACAGATTGGATTTCACGAGTACTTTGCATATAAATAGTGCCATAGGTCATTAGGGGCATTACAGGTATTTCTTCTACAGCGCATACCTTCACAAAGACCTCTAACCAAACGGCCTTCTTCCTTTTCCCACAATCGCTTCTTTCCAACAAATTGCTTTTCCACAGCTCACAACAGCTTTTTTTTTTCAAAAGCCACAGCTCAACCAAACACACCCTTAGGTCACATGATTGCAAACCCAACAAGATGTTTGTGATTGTGCTGATGGTCTTGAGCAGCTTTCCTAGCTTAAGTGTCAAACCGCTATTTAAATAGAAGTTAGGGACCCCCTTGATGGCACCAAACATGAAACATCGCAGAAGTCATAATATGGGCATATATGCCTATAGTGCAAACTTTAATATGAGTGAGTATGCCCATAAAAATTTGATCATTTTTATAGAAAAGAAGATACAAGACAAGAGTGCTTAAAAAACATCAAAACGAAGTTTCATTCCATGTACTCCCTCCGTCTCAAAATAATTCACCATGTTGACTCTAAGACATCAAATTGCAAATTATTTATACAATTTAAGAAATAAATAAATTATTATTAAAGTATTCTAATAATAAACTAAGTCACATCAAAATGGATGATGTTTATATAAAAATTTGAATAAAAACGAGCGTCAAACATGGCATCTTAAAGTCAACATGATGAATTATTTTGAGACGGAGGGAAAACAAACAAACAAACAAGCGACTGAGTAATTAATGTGTCATATATCGATCAGTATTGTGGCAGGCCGCACTCAGTTGGCTTGTTGCCGTTGACCCACCTCTTGGAGTCGACGCAGTAGTCGTAGATGGCGTAGTCTCTCTGCACTTTCTGCATCAGGTCACGCTGCTCGGGGCTCAGCTGGCACGCCCCGTTGTTGGCCGCCGGGCAGTTGGTGTTGCAGCCGCTGTAGCCGCACTCGCAGATGTCGAGGTGGATGTTCTGGTAGTTGGCGACGAAGGGCGCATTCGACCAGTCGGTCTTGACGCGGCCCCCCCGTCGCCCAGTCCTCCGCCGCCCAGATGCTTGAGTAGGCGTACATGGGCTGGCTCGTAGGGTACGCCACGCCGTTGCTCTGGTAGTTGCGGAATACACGGATGGGGGTGCTGTCAACGTACCACCTGCGTGTGCATTTCATGTCAATTTTTTTCTAGCTCATATATACTCCGTATATATAGCTCGCGTGTACTACGTCCTCGGCCAGTAGGTATATATATGCTTACACGATCATGCAGGGGCTCCATGAGATGGTGTAGTTGTGGTAGCCTGTGGTGGGGTCGAACCAGGGCTTGAACTGAATCTCCTTGTTGCCCGTGCCATTGGCGTATATGTTGGTGTGGAAGGTGTAGGGTTGGCCGCTCACGTTGCCCAGGAACTCAAAGTCGATCTCGTCATGTTTGTCTCCAACAGAGGATGCCTGAATTTAATTTGGTTTATTATATATAGCATCATCATCATCATCATCATCATGCGGTAAATCATGGATATATATATATACTCCTCGGGTTGGTATTAGAAGTCGTTTTGGACAAGGTTTTGGTCAAACATCGGGAATATAAATCATCAATAACTTTTAAGTTGTTGAGTTTGTAAATGTAAAAAATTATACGAGTAGATTTATCTTTAAAAAAATACTTTAATAAAAGTATACATATATCACATCTCCATAAATATTTTTATAATAATAAGAGGTCAAAGTTGTGTTTTGGAGATCGTGCTGTCCTAAACGACTTCTAATACCATCCCGGAGGGAGTATGAGACATGTGAGTGAGACTACAAATTAAAGTACTCCAGGATTACTAGTACTTACGTAGTATGTGGTGACCGTGCCGGCTGAGTTGCCTGGGACGAGCTGAATGAGCGTTGACACGGTCCCGTAGATGTACTGCTTCTTTGTCCGGAGCATGCAGCCTGAAAGCGGCCGGCAGTAGCATAAGAATCACCGATTCATCGCGTGATCACATGTCATGCATTTTGCATCCATATATAAATATATATATATATATATATATATATATATATATATATATATATATATATATATATATATATATATATATATATATATATATATATATATATATATATATATATATAATAAATCAAAAATCAACAATCACTACAAGAGATTCAGCACCTGAGGAGTTGCTGACCAGCGACATCGAGAGGCCATTGCCGTCGCTCGAAAACTTGGCGTTCTGAGGCTCCCAGGGGGATGTCGCAGACATCCTGAAATTGGCAGCGGCGAGGCCAGCCACCGCAGCGGCCACTGCAACAAGGAGGAAGGCCGCCCTCATCCTCACCATCTGCCCTGGCCTAGCTTCTTGTTGAAATCAAAGACAACTGTCAGCAACTTAGCTCTGCCTTGATCTTGTTGGAGATGGTTCAGATCGAACCTGCTGAATGACTTGTGCTTCTTCTAGGCTTGATGACAAACGCAGAGGGACTGCATATCCTTATATACTACAAGCAGCATATGTGTGCTAATGGTTAGGAGGTTTTTTGGTACGCATGTATATATATGCATATAATAGGATATTGTTATCATCTGCAGGATGTACGTAGTGCTGCCAGCTTGTGTGATCTCGATGGGCGATCTCGATGGGCTTTGGAACGTACGCATAATTCATTCCTAGTCTCTGTTCGTTTTGACAGGGCTAGTAGTGCTATGCACAACGTTTTGCATCGTGTGGCCTGGCCGTCAAAAGGAAAGATGGAGACGCGTACGCGCCAGCGGTCGCCGATATATAATAAATATAATTGAGATCGATCAGGGGGCGAGAGCCTGTCCAAGGTTGTACCAATTGGCATCTTCTCCATGTATGTACATACACGAAGAAGAAGTCCGGAATGATTATTTCTGTATGCTGGTGAATTAATTATGCCTCGTTCAGATTCTTGGCTGCTTAAACTTATTTTGCAGTAGTAGTTGGACGACTGACCAATCTCCTGGCAATATTGTTCCAGCTGTGGACTACGATGACTGCTTGCTGGGACCTTTGTCGTGGGCACCATTTAGTTGACTTTTGTAAAATTGTCGGTCCCTGATTGACATATAGGAGGTGTTAAGCATGTTTATATTTATAAGCTCACCTTGAAACTACAGTGTAGTATATGATGTGTTTTCTAGTATCTACTAGAAAGGCGCTAGCGGCTTTTACCCGCACATGGCCATTGGCTTTTTTTTTCCCTTTTGTAGTTAGGTATATGAATATGAATAATGGTAACTACCTAAATTATTGTTTATGCAATGTATTAGTGTTTCTTTTCATGTTTTTTGAAAATTATCATTTGTGGATGATTATACATGTTAATCGCGTTGTTTTTATTTTTTTTGTCTATATTTTCCTGAGTCCCATAAAATTGACCGTAAATTCCTTCTCAAATTTATTTATTAGTTGAGCATGGAATAATAATTTTTGAAATATTTCATTTTTAAAAAGGTTGTAAATACCACAAAGTATTCACGAAATAAATTTTGTAATGTTGGGTTTAATATTTTAATGTGTAGGAATCATGGAAGTTTCATTTGTTAATTAAAAGAGATTATTCTTAATAATTTTAAATTTATTTATTTTCCAAGTTTCATATTTTGTATAGATAGAGTGCATCATGGAGAGTCTTTAAAAAAATTTTCATGATTTTAGGAGCCTTGATTTTTTTGTATGAAATAAACAAAATCAGCATATTATAGGATTTAATAAAAGACAAAAAAAAAAAAAAGGCCATTTGGGCCGAAAGTGGCCAAGTGTGGTGGCAGGCCGGCCCATACATGTGCTTGGACGGGCGGGTCTTATTTCTCAAAAGCTCGAGGGTTTTTTGTTATATTTTCTCGTGAGAGGATTATGGACGGGCGGGCTGTATTTCGATAAAGTTTGAGGTTGTTTTTGCTAAATGGCCTATGAACGCCCGACTGAAAAGCCGTCCGTCCGCCCGATCGCATCTTGTAGAGAATCACAAAGCGACGTGGGCCACGCCCGTTGCCCTCCTTTTTGGTGCGTGAATCGCTTATAAGAGATATGTGACGTTCTCTATTATTTTTATTTATTAGTGATCTTTCTTTTTTTTTTTTTGTTTCTCTTACATTTTGTTTAATATTTTATGGCCTTATTTTTATATTTAAGATATTTATTTGTATTTATAGCATTTGTTATTTATTTTAAATTTCTTTTTTTCTATTTCTCTATTTTACATCAACATGTTTTACTTGTATACACGTGCATTTGTGATTTGTTTTTCTTTTCTATGAAAATGAAATATATTTTTTTTTTTGACTTAAATAGTCTAATAATTAATAATATAAAATAGTAACTACCTCAAACCACATGTATTTTGCAAAGGGTGTGAGTAGTATCATTAAATCCATATATAGGTCTCACATTTTGAGCCCTCTCATGCACTATTTTTTTTTTTTTTATTATTGTTTCTCTTTTTTCTACTCTCACTAGAAATGCTCTTGGCTTACCACGTGGGGTCATCTTGTCCGTACGACTTGTTTTTACCAACTGTAGTAGGATAGTTATTTATTTGAAAAAGTCTACATAACCCTCCTCAACTATTGAAGGTAGACTAGGTACATCACTCCCTGAACTATAAAACTGGTTCTATCGCCAAACTTTGTAAAACCAAATCAAATGACCCCAAGGGGTTTTGGATAGTAGTTTTGTTGTTAATGATGAAAGGGTTTTGTTTTTCTTATTTTTTCGGCTGAATTTGAAAAATCATAGTCAATCACAAAAATTTATAAAATAGAAAAATCAACTTTGTTGGACTCCACGTGAATAGATCTACATAGTGAACATTAATATGATATGCTTTAGTACAATGTTTTTTATAGATTTATATCTATGCTTTTCAAGAATTGATTGGAATAAACTTTATACTAAAGCATATTATATTATATATTCGGCCGTAGATCTACTAATGTGAAATCCAACAAAATTGGATTTTTCATTTTATGATTTTTCTACGATTTACTATGATTTTCAAGTTTCAACCATAATAAATAAAACAAACAAAACCACAGCCCATCAGAAAAAAAACCACCGCTCAAAACCGCCTAGGGGTTTATTTGACCGGTTTTGAAAGTTCATGTGTAGAAAATCTAGTTTCATAGTTTGGGTGTGAACTAGTCTACTCTCAATAGTTGAGGGGGTTATGTAGACTTTTTTTTTTATTTATTTGAGGTCTTTGTTTCTAGAAATCGTGTTGATCTCCTACCCATTTGAGATGGCGCCGGTCTTCGCTCATTCTACCGCTATCACTAGTCACTACAAGAAATTTGGCCTTTTTCGATGAACACAAATAGTCATGTATATTCCAAAATACGCCACAAAAAATTGTGACAACAAGGCGTCGTCATGCGGTTCGTCATATAATGCAAAATGCTCCAAGCGATTTAAACTATGTTTGATGTCACAAAATGTCACAACATTTTGTGACAAAGACCTTCTCCATGTGTCATACAATACTTGATTTTTGTGATAGTAGGTCAACGCTGTCAAGTAATAAATGATATGTCACAAATTGTCTTGGGAAGTTCTATTTTTAGATACTTTTTGTGACACCCTATGGTTGGTGATACGCTACCTCATCACTAATGGCACTAGCATTCAAGTCGCCTATCGCATAGTTCGAGATCCGTCCGTCACAGTCATACAAGCACACAAATATAGAGATTTATATATATGCATCAGAAGCAATGATCACAGCTCATAAGACAACATACACATCACATTGTCATCACATCTCATAAGTTCAAACCGTTCCACCACATACTAACATACACAAGTTCCTAGATCCATCGCACAAGTTCAAACTGCTCCACCACACATGTTCAAACATCCCAACATTGTTCCACTTCCATTAGATAAGTGCACAAAGTTCCAACACGTAAAAGGCATTCGCACCTACCTCAATCCTTAAGTCTCGGACAAAGACACAAATGTTGATTAGTCTCTTCAAACTTGTTATTCATCCCCTTCATCTCCTCTTGTGTCTAGTGCAAATGATTTTGATTTTGTTGAAGTGAGGCCCGCTGAGCTATAATCTGCGGTTGCAGCTCTTCCTCGCTTCCTAACAAAGATCCTCTCTTTTTATTTGTAGTCTTGCCTCAAATTCAAATTGCAAAAAGTATTTCTCTTTGCGACTGTCATGGCCCTAGTAGTCTTTCTCATTTTTAATTTCACCAATGTTTGGTAGGAAGGTTAAGGAACAAAGAGTCCGCCTTAGATTCTCAACAACAATCTTCGATGGAGACTTCGGTTCGCTTCTTGTGGTTCTCTTTCCTTCTCAAAGAACCATTTGTTCCTACATACAATGATTCAACTTCATTAGAGGTCATATAATAGTGTTCAAGAAGGCTTGAATTTAAGTACAAGACATGTATTCACTAATTATGTAACTTACATATATCTCATCTACAAGTGGAGTACGTCCATGCCGCGGGACTAGTCATACATTTCCCAAACAAATCAATTGGATCTCGCTTCATGTTGTTGTACTTAGGCCTCTATAGTATGTAAGAAAAGATGTATGTAAGAAAAGATTCACAATGATATGAACAACAAGTGCCCAAAATATGTATGCATTATATCACCACAAATCCATACTTCATATACTACTATCAGAACACATGCATGGTGCAAGCTTAAACTCGTAATGTCTAGACAAAATTTGTCCCGGCAGTTAGCAAGAAGCAAATGATCATGTCAATAATAAATGTATATGAGCATAAAAGGTTTAGTTTCACCCCTGCATGGTAGAGTGTTGACGGTAAAAATATGTCATTAATGACCATCAACGGTGGTATCGCGGGCACTTATACCGAGAGTGACTTTGCTTTTCAATATGAGGGCACTAGGAATGGGTTTATGTTTGGGGTTGGCTTTTGCATTGCCCTTAGGAGGCAAGGGCATTCTCTACTTAGGTGGTGGACGCCCCGCAGCGGCTGGCATGGCTGCACTTTTCCTTTGAGTCTTCCCCGCATGCGCGGTGGCTACCGGCCGGCACCCGCCATTACCCCCGACCTTTTTGCTTCTTCTCGGCTGAGGTCGATTTCGAGCCATCTCTTACCTGCGAAGAGAAACATTCATCTTATTAATTAAGAAACAAGTGACCTAGTAGATTAAATGATTATAATGCAAAGCTATTTTGGGCCTTGGCGCCTTAGTTTTGGTTGGGGTCGGCTAACACCGATGACTTTGCCGTAATCTCTTGTAGCAAAGCTATTTTCACGGTGCAAAAATATGTTTGACCCTAGGAATTGGTAGCCCAGCAATTTTGGCCCATCTTTTGCTTCCAAGGACATGCTAGTTGGTACTCCCCATTTCAAATTTGAAGTCGCTTTAAGTTTTTTTGTTCATTCATTTTGTTGTGTATCTAAACATATTATTGTATCTAGATATATAGCTAAATGGATGTACCAAAAAAGTCATGTAGGTGGAAGAGACAAGGGGACACGAAGAATGCTACCAAGTTTTTAACCGGTAGCAACTCGTTGAAGACACAAAGCCGCACACAGGATGTGATCACATGGTATGCTATCTCAATGCCTTGAGGAGCGGCAATTTCTTATAGTGTAGAGGCAGGAGTGACACTACTACATTAAATCTTTTACAAGGCACTTGCCTTTTTCTCAACTTTGACGGTTATTTGAAAAACACCCACCATTGATCGCTGCCAAACAAGCCAGCCCGCTTAGGGTAAAACCACCACGCTAATAGATTAACCGTGTTGTCACATTAAAAACTAATCGTGGGCGTTTGCTTTAACACATAACCGCCATGGTTAATGTCTATTAAC
The DNA here is from genome assembly GCA_015847255.1 of Hyparrhenia diplandra. Classification (NCBI taxonomy): domain Eukaryota; kingdom Viridiplantae; phylum Streptophyta; class Magnoliopsida; order Poales; family Poaceae; genus Hyparrhenia; species Hyparrhenia diplandra. Next base: position 14,790 of record JADLZK010006374.1, on the reverse strand, counting down.
TGTGGTAGTTTTTGTTAATTAACCACCACCGTTAAGTCTAGGCTATAAATACAACCCCTCCCCTCTTCCTCCCTGCAGCACCTCCATTTTCTAGGGTTTTGAGCTCCAAAACCCTAAAAGTGGCCATTTCTTGGGGAGGTTTTTCCCTTGGATTTGTTGAAGTTTGGCACCACAAGAGATTGATTCTTACTCTCCTACCCTAATCTCTCTTTTTTGCATGATTTAGTTGATTTTTAGATATAGATCCAAATTTAGGAGAGAGAAAGTAGATGTAGATCAAAATTTTAGTGTTTTTAGTTGCTCATTTTGGTGATTCTTACTCTCCTACCCTAATCTCTCTCTCTTGTCATGATGTAGGTGATTAAGGTGCTCATTTAGTTGATTCTTACTCTCCTACCCTAATCTCTCTCTCTTTTTCCATGACTTAGGTGATTAAGGTGCTCATTTGCTACTTTCCTCTCTCTTTTTCTCTGCTTTCCATAATAGATCATGGACAGGATTGATGTACAAGTCGAGGATGGATCTGTCTTTCTTCGATAATTTGAAACATGCACGACTATGTGTTTGGGGACCTCTAGATGTTGTCCCTCTCCATATTTGTAACTTAAACTTTAGAATCGTGGTGTGTTTGTAATATGAATTAGCCGATTGTTGCAAGTTTGTGGAAACATGTTATTTGAATGTCCAAATGCGATGCATGTTTATGATTTGTGCAAATAGTCTCCAATTTTATCGCTTTTATAAGCATGTATTATCTAGTATATCATATTTTATAATTTTATAATATTTTTAGTTGTTTTTATTAATCTAGAAAATATCAACTCGTGGCAGCTTATGTAAAAAAAAATCTATAGCGTTTAATTTATTAACCATGGTGGGCACGTTAAAAACCGCCACGCTTAATTGATTAACCATGGCATGTTATTAAAAATCACCACGGTTAATTGATTAACCGCGGGCGCTAGAAGACCCCACGTTAATCATGTGATTAACCGTGACCTTGCTCGGTGGTGGTTCCAAAACCGCCACGGTTAATAAAAAAAAAAACTGCCACCGGTTCATTATTGTAATACTATGAAGGCTAGAGATAGGTGCAATAGAGGAGCATAAGGTCGGGTGGCGGTGGTGAGGAAGAAAATTTTGGCGTAATTGTTGGTTACATACGCTCGACACCCGCACGCATGTAATTCTGCCCAGCCCATCTATCCCATCCGTGCCCGCCTCGAGTGGCATCCCCATCAACACACCGGTGCCTCTAACAACCGCCGCCCGATCCCCGCTCCGAGCCGCCGCCCACGCTTTCACCACATCGATCCCCGCGGCACCGCCCGCCCAGTGGGGTAGCCTGCGCCACCACCACCATAGCCACACACCGCCCTCACCCCTACCCGAGCCACTCGCCGCCCCCACCATCGGGAGCCGCCGTCGACGACGCCCGCCGGATCCAAACCCACCGACTTCCACCCCGCCGTGATGCACCACTCTTCTTGGAGCGATATGGCGCCACTTTGTCCACCGACGAGCCGCGCCTTCGACATGCTCATCTTAGACTATGAGGTCAATTTGGCACCTCCGCCGTTGGGGGCTCCGCCGCATCGTAGGTGCGAAACCGGTACCACACATTCCTCGATCGCTTTGTCGTGCTTGCCGCACCGCTCCATTGCGCCGCCGGGTCCTTTGCAATCTCTCTTCCCCCCTCCCTGGTTCGTCGCACGCGCTTGTCCGTGCCTCCACCGGCCGGAGGTCACCGGGTCCCGCGGCCTCCTATCGCGTGGCTCCTCCCAACCCCGTCGACAAATGCCACACCTACATGCTTTTTTCTTCCCCCATTGTTTCAAAATGTTTATTTCTATTGTTTCAAATGTTGCATAGGTAATGCTTTCAACCCAACCATATATATGTTGCAAAAAGTAGATCGAGATATGTTGCACATGTTGGATTTGTTTATAGAGGCATGTTGCAATACTATGTTTCGAAAGTATTCACATGTTTTAGAGATATGTTTCATCTATGTTTTTCCGCACGTAAATTGTAATCATGTTTATCTCGAATGTTGCATATGTTTTGCACATATGTTGCATGTGTTTTATTCCATGTTTACATGTGGTTGCAATAGTTTCAATCATGTTTCGTAAGGGATGTTTGAAGTGTTTCAACTAGTTTCAAATGTATATTTCAACCGTTGTTTTCGGATGTTTCAAAAGTAGACCGTAGGTGTTTTTCTAGTGTTTTGGGAAGGAAACCTAGAACCCACTCCCCCATCATATATATGTTTCCTATGTGGTGGGCACTAATGGGTGTCTAATAATATTAGCCCACATGGCCTTATTATATGGCTTTATACTAAAATCAATTAGGCCAATGGCTGGCCGTATCATAATTTTGGAATTTTTATTCATGGAATTGTGGCAGTTCCCACCTCATTCTCTAGGTGATATTCTACTTCTTTTTTCCCTCCTTGCTAACAATTATGGTAGACCTCACGACATCTTTTCACATCCAAATGTTAATTTTTAAATAAGTGATGTGTGTGTGTGTGTGTGTGTGTGGAGAGAAGATTTAAGTATCTACCATTATAACAATGTTGGCATCTCATGTGATACTAGGTTTATGTTTGGCGCTATGGTTCTACAAGCAAAGAGACAAACACCATATAGAATTGCCATTTTAGCTCAAGTGGCACACCAACACCGTTGTCTAATGTGTGTCCGAGTGAGCATCACTACAGTCCCATGAGCCATGTCGCACTACTAAGAGTGACTTTGCCCTTCATCCCACGACCACAACTTCCCTTGGTTTCTTTCTCCATCCCACGGCCTACTCCACTCTCTTTTTTTGCCATTTTTTCTACTCCGCCCGCCACACCCACAATGACGCCACACCCTCTCTTCCTCGGAGCCATGTCGCACTACTAAGAGTGATCTAGACCTAGGAGGGCAAGGTATAGGCTTCAAGGTGCTCAAAGCTCTCGTATTGCATGCATCAGGGTAAATCCAGTTCATGAGATGAGTGGTTCTGACTGGTACCATGCCTGGATTACGGCATTGCTCGGGCAAAGGAGGGGCGCACTAAGAAGGAAGGTGAAAACCACAACCATCCCTACTTAAGTGTGCGAGGAATGGGGTGATTTGTGATTATGTGTAATCCTACATTAGCACGCTTAGTGTTGTTTTTTTAGTTTCCTGTTGCGAGGAATGCGGTGAGTTGTTTTTATGTGCCCCCACATTAGCACAATTAGTTTTCTTATCTTGTTAGCTTCCCACATTAGCACGCTTAGCCTTAGCAACCTTAACAACTAGTATAAATGGTTCTAGGATCAATTCTGATTGAATGAATCAACAAAATATAATTAAGGAGTTAGACAATATCCTACACCGACAAGTTTCTTAAACCAAGAACAACCATTCTCGTTTTGCGCTAAAATTTACCATGGCGGATATTGGGCATCAAAATAATCGCCCCTACGCTTAATCCATCGACAATAACCGTGACCCTAGCTCGTGGCGGTTGTAAAAACGCCACCATTAATAAAAAATGCCATGAAAAAATCATGTAGTAGTGCACATAGGGTAGTCCCTCAAATCCATTTGTTCATGAAACACTAAATCAACGCCTTACCTACATAGCAAAGTGGAAGAAAACCCAATTCAAATTGAGTAACTCTAACTCTAGTCATTATTCAATAAAAAATTGCAATGTGGATTTCAAAAAGGGTTCAATCAACTACATACCTTTACTCCATCATGATACTTGGTTGGAGTAGATGGCTCACGGGTGGGTAGGCAGGGGAGGTGTTGAGTACGACATTGTGGGCGGCGACGGCCACGGGCTTCATGCGGAGTGGAGAAAGAAGGGGATACCGTAGAGTGGACTAGGGCCGTGTGGGGGAATAAGAAAGAAGAAAGGGGCATCGGTGGTCATTTCACATTGGGTTGCTAACTCCGGATACACACTAGACCGTGGTGCCGGTGTAAGGTATGAGCAAAAGGGGCAATGTCATATGTCATTTCTCTCCCTACTAAAATCTTACCGCTAAACTAAACTTGCCGTCTAATGAGGCGCCACCGAATATTTAAATGTCTCACCTTTCCCCTTCTCTCACTTGCTTCAATTTCCTCCATCTACGGTCCGCCGGAACCTTGCGCATGCGCCGCTGCATCCTCGCCATGCCGGGTTTGGCACAAAGCGGTTTGGCAAGCCCCGACCCCACACCTACCTCATTGACTTTCATCCACGCTGCCATTACCTTCAAGGTTTGCTGTAGTGATGGTCTCATTGGCGGTAGGGTTGTTCAAAATTTTGAAGAGGACGTAGACATGGTCTATGATGTGACTGGTTATGGATGTGGGTGTCACTCTAGAGGATAGCCTTATTATGCTTAGAACACTTTAGTTGGTATGGAGGCCGATTAATGAAAATCCACTATATAAAAACATGTTTAAATCATGATATGAACCTTTTGTGATAAGAAACAAAAGGAAGTGGTTTTTTTTTTGTTGAATCAAGCATTCTAATCTTTGTTTGTGAATGTGATCAAATAGATTTGTATTCGGATTTTGTTTCATAAACGTTGTGTCTCGTGTTATGTGTGTAATCTCCCTCCCTCTCTCTCTCTCTCTCTCTCTCTCTCTCTCTCTCTCTCTCTCACCGGATAGGCATATCACAATGGGAACTCTTCGCCGCTAGTTATGCATGAATAATGATATGCACCTTTGTGATGATCAAACATATTAAAAGGAAAGTTTTCTTTTTGATAGATCAAACATTTGAATCTTTTGTTTGATACAATAAATGTGAGGTTAGTTCTTGTTCAAAAAGGAAAAGATATGATATCGATACAAACAAGTAGATATGTCGTTAGGTTTTGTATCATAAAAGTATGATTTTGCTATATCGATCTAACCATCTATGCTATAAAAAGAGCTGGGAAATTAGAACTTGTCTCTCACAAAAAGACTTCTTACCGACTAAGGCATATAGTTAATTCATAGGTGGACCCACCAAAGAAGCCAAAGATAAACACCAAACATGTGTTCCTCTCTTTTGTTGCGCCAAAGCTCCCTTTTTTGCTTTTCACCCATGATTCAATACCCCCCTTATTTTTTTGTTAAGTGGCAACCACTCGTGGCCGCTTTTCAGAGATTTAACTATCTTCCATTATAACAATGCTAGCACCTCATGTGATAGTAGGTTTATGTTTGGCGCCATGGTTCTAGAAGTAAAGAGAGAGACGCCATATGGAATTGCTAGTTTTGCACAAGTGGCATACCAGCACTGCCGTCTAGCGCAAATGCGACTGAGCACCACTTTGTGAAATGACCACTACTGCCCTGGCTTCTTTCTCCATCTAGCAGCCTACTCCATTCCCTTTTGGCCTTCTTTTTTTTTTCTCCACCCAAATACCGCCACACCCACAACGATGTGACACCCTCCCTCCCACGAGCCATGTCGTACTACAAAGAGTGCTCCGGGTTTACCCGATTCACCTCATTTTATATGGCCTTATTTGAGAGCATGATTTAAGAAACTCTATTTGTGGAGCTATTTTTCCAAACTATTTACCAATACGGCTCTAGTTCTACCTATGGAGCTATTCATGGAGTCAAGAAGCCCAAAAGCGTAATCACTAGCAAAGTGGAGCCATGCCAAAAGTGGCCTTAGCAACCTTAACAACCAATATAAATGTGTTTCTAGGATCAATTATGATAGAATGAATCAACAAAACATAATGAAGGAGTTAGACAATATGCTACGTGACAAGTTTCCTAAATCAAGAACAACCATTTCGTCGGTAGTTATCAAATACGCTTACCAAATAGGGTAGTCCCGCGAATCCATTTTCATGAACCACTAGATCAGCTACCTATGGGGAAAAGAGGAAGAAAACCTTATTCAAATTGATGAACCCTAACCCTAGCTTTTATTTAACAAAAAATTGCAATGCGGATTGAAGAAAGGGTTCGAATCAACCACTTACTCCATCGCGATAGTGGTTGGGAGCGTATAGCTCGTAGGTGGACAAACGAGGGAGGTGTTGAGGATGACATTCCGGTGGCGGCGGCTGTGGGCTTCATGTAGACTAGAGAAAGAAGGAATGAGAGAGAGTAGAGTGGGTCCCATGGGGAATAAGAAAGAAGAAAGGGGCATCGATAGTCATTTCACATTGGGCTGCTGACTTGGATACACGCTGGACTGTGGTGCTCATTTACCACATGAGCGCAAGGGGAAACGTCGTATGACATTGCTCGTCCCTACTAAAATCTTACCATGTCCTCGCCATGCCGGGTTTGGCACGCAGCCGGATTGGTAAGCCGCCCGACAACTCCCCCTGGTACGCCTCATTGACGCCCATGACACCATGATCTTCGTGGTCTGGCCAGATGGCAAATGCCTCATTGATGGTAGGGCTCTTTAGCTTGGAAGATGATGTAGATTATGTGTAACCCCACATTAGCACAGTTAGTGTTCTTATGTTTTTTTAGTTTCCCAAGTGTGCGAAGAATCAGGTGAGTTGTTTCTATGTGTCCCCCACATTACAGAGTTAGCGCTCTTAATTTTTTAGATTCCCACATTAGCATAGTTAGCCTTAGCAACCTTAACAACTAGTATAAATGGTTCTAGGATCAATTTTGATAGAATGAATCAATAAAACATAATCAAGGAGTGAGACAATATCCTACACCTACAAGTTTCTTAAACCAAGAACAACAATTCCGTCTCGCAATTAGAAAAATACGCTTACCACATAGGGCAGCCCCCAAATCCATTTTTTCATGAAACACTAGATCAGCTGCCTACATAGCAAAGTGGAAGAAAACCCGATTCAAATTGAGTAACTCTAACCCTAGTCATTATTAAACAAAATTGCAATGTGGATCGCACAAAGGGTTTGAATCAGCCACATACCTTTACTCCATCGTGATATTGGTTGGAGCAGATGGCTCGTGGCTAGGCGTGCAAGGGAGGTGTTGAGGACGACATTGTGGGCGGCGACGGCGTCAAGGGCTTCATGCGGAGTGGAGAAAGAAGGGGATACGAGAGAGTGGACTGGGATGTGGGGAATAAGAAAGAAGAAAGGGGCATCGGAGGTCATTTCACATTGGGCTACCGACTCGCATTACACACACTAGACTACCGCGTGTTAGTGTACCACATGAGCGAAAGGGGCAATGTTGTATGGTATTTGTCTCTCCAACTAAAATCTTACCGCTAAACTAAACTTGTTATCCGATGAGGCGCCATTGAATATTTAAATCTCTCGCCTTTCCCCTTCTCTCGCCGCTTCAATTTCCTCCATCTTTGGTCACCGGAACCCCCTCGCGCATGGGTCGTTGTGTCCTCGCCATGTTGTGTTTGGCACGTAGAGGTTTTGTAAATGTCTAGTCCCGCACCTGCCTCGTTGAGTGTCATCGCCAGCGCCATGATAGTCAAAGGATGGCGGTCTTGTTGACGGTAGGGTTGTTCATGTTGGAACATGATGTAGACATGGTCTATAGTGTGATTGGCGATGGTCAGGGGTGTTAGCCGCAGAGGACAGGCTTACTTACTATGCTTAGAACACTTTTGTTGGTATAGAGGCCATATTAATTAAAATCCACTATATAATACATGCTTAAATCAAGATATGAACCTTTGCAATAATAAACATGTAAGAAGATGTGTTTTTTTCTTTATTAAATCAAGCATTCTAATCTTTGTTTGTTGAATGTGATCATATAGATTTGTTTGCAGGATTTTGTTTCATAAAAGTTGTGTTTGTGTTATGTGTGTAATCTCTCTCTCTCTCTCTCTCTTACTATATGGTTTGTGCATGTGCACGCGTGTGTGTATATGGTGTGTGTGTCATGTTAACAAGCATCTAGCGCAACAATGGCTTGTTGGGTCGCCCCTTTCTTTCTATTCCTCGTGGAGGTCCCGCCAAAATTAGCGCCTTTTTTCGAGGCATTGTAGTCAAATGCACAATCAATAATAATGGTCTCGTAGTCCATAGTCCGTAATGAGGCCTCATCAAGCTCACCTCGATGGCGGGCCATCTTCTTTTCCTAGGACATGTCGTGCCCTTCCCTTGTTATTACTTGTCAGCGGTTAAACGGCGTTTTCAATGATGGTAGGTTTATTCAAATTTGGAAGATGATGCCGATATGGGTGTCGGTGTGATTAGTGATGGATGTGGGTGTCACCGCAAGGGATAGGCATATTACCATGGGAACTCTTACGCTACTAGTTATGCATGAATCATGATATGCACCTTTGTGATGAAGAACATGTAAAAGGAAAGTTTTCTTTTTCTTTTGGATAGATCAAGCATTCCAATCTTTGTTTGATACAATAAATGTGATGTTAGTTCTCGCTCAAAAAAGGAAAAGATATGATACCGATACAAACAAGTAGATATGTCGTTAAGATATGATACCGATACAAACAAGTAGATATGTCGTTAGGTTTGTTATCATACAAGTATGATTTCGCTATATCTATCTATAAATGCTATAAAAGAGCGAAGGAATTCGAACTTATCTCTCACAAAAAGACTTCATACGGACTAAGGCATATAGTTAATTCACGTGTGGACCCACAAAAGAACGCAGCTATAAACAGGAAACATGTGTTCCTCTCTTGTTGCGCCGGGCTTCCCTCTTTTTTTTTTTCACCCATGATTCAATACCCGCCCTTATTTATGATGTGTGGCAACCACTGTGCTACTTTTTTCAGGAGATTTAACTATCTTCCATTATAACAATGCTGGCACCTCATGTGATATCAGGTTTATGTTTGGCGCTATGGTTCTAGTAGCAAAGAGAGAAACACCATACGAAATTGCTAGTTTTGCACAAGTGGCATACCAAAGACCAGCCTAGCGCGTGATCCGAAAGAGCATCACTTTGTGAAATGACCACTACTGCCTCTCGCTTCTTTCTCCATCATGTAGCCTATCTCCCGGGCTTTACCCTGATTCACAACATTTTGTATGGCCTTATATGAGAGCATGATTTAAGAAACTCTATTTGTGGTACTATTTTGCCAAACTATTTACCAAAACCGGCTCTCTAGCTCTACGATAGAGCTATTCATGGAGCTGAAGCCCAAAAAAGCGTAAACACTAGCAACATGGAGCCATGCCAAAATGAGGCCTTAGCAACCTTAACATCTAATATAAATGTGTTTCTAGGATCAATTCTGATAGAATGAATCAACATAACATAATCAAGGAGTTAGACAATATCCTACATGAAAAGTTTTCTAAACCGAAACAACCATTTTCATCTAAAGTTAGCAAATACACTTACCAAATAGGGCAGCCCCCTAATCTATTTTCATGAACCACTAGATCAGCTTCCTACGGAGGAAAGATGAAGAAAACCTAATTCAAATTGAGGAAATGAGAGATTGCAACAAAAAAATTGCAATGTGGATTGTAGAAAAAGTTCGAATCAACCACATACATTTGCTCCATCGCGATAATGGTTGGAGCAGATGGCTCGGGGGTGGGTAGGAGGGGGAGGTGTTGAGGATGACATTCTAGGCAAAGGGCGGCCGGGGCTTCGTGCAAACTAAAGAAAGAAGGAAATGAGAGAGTGGAGTGGGTCCCATGGGGAATAAGAAAGAAGAAAGGGGCATCGCGGGCCTTTTCACATTGGGCGGCCGACTCGATACACGCTAGATCTGCGGTGCTCTTGTAACACATGTGCTCAAGGGGAAATGTCGTATGACATTGCTCTCTCCTACTAAAATCTTACCATGTCCTCGCCATGCTGGGTTTGGCACAGAGCGGTTTTGAGCGGCCCCACCCCCTCGCACCCACCTCGTTGATAGCCGCCCACGGCACTATGACTTTCAAGATCCGTGCTACTGGCGACAATCTTTTGATGATAGGGCCCTTCAGCCTTGGAAGATGACGTAGATGGTCTACCATGTGATTGGCGGTGGTCGCGGGGTGCCAACCGCAGAGTATATGCTTATTATGTTTGGGAACACTTTTCCCCGGTATAGAGGTCGTATTAATGAAAATCTACTATATAAAAACACATGCATAAATCATGATATGACACTTTGTGATCAGGAACATGTAAAAGGAAGCCGTTTTTCTTTTTTGAATCAAGCATTCTAATCTTTGTTTGCTGAATGTGATCAAACAGATTTGTCTACACGGTTTTGTTTCATGAAATTTGTGTTTGTGTTATGCACGCGCGCGCACACACACACACACAACACACACACACACAGTGGTGTCTTGTGCGCGTGTGTTGTGTGTATATGGTGTTTGTGTCATGTTGAACAGGCACTGTTGGCGTTTCTTAACGCAAACAAAAAGAGTTCCGCAAGCGCACGAAAATGCCGCTGTAGCTTTCACCCGGAAGTATTCAGGGTATCGTATTTCCACAGGGAAGGCATGGTGTAAAAGTCTCTAATATGAACATGGACAAGATAAAACGACTATGCAATAGACCACAATCCATAATAGGGATAAATCAAATGGTATGATAACTTGACACACACACTTGAACCAGTCTCAAAGGATAAAAAGAAAACATGCTAGGAGAAGGATATCCTATATAGCTTTATTAAGATGGTAGATATACATGCATGCCTTATACCGTCAGAGATTCTAACTCGAGATAACCTCAATTACTATATTGGTTTACTTCGTGGCACCGGATAACGCCCGGTCCCGCCAAGCGATGCCGCCAATAGCCCTACATCTCGAAACACCGACGTGGGGAATACAAGGGCCGGACAGGGTCGCCACCACCGCCGCCTACCCCTCGGACCGCACGCGTTCGAGGCAAACGAAGGCAGCCTCTAGCATAAACACCACGCTTACGCTTATGACTACTACTCTAGCGTTGATCGTGGTGACCCACGGCGAGGCCCTCTACAGAGCATCCGCCACAAGGGCGGATGACGAACCCGTAAACCGACAAGCAACCAAGAATTATCTTAAGAGAACTCATTATGGTCTAATCATGTATGTATAATACATTTAGCATAAAGTTCTATTTGACAAGATCGCGACATGCAAACTATATGCTAGTTCATATGCTAAGATCATATCGCATGAACTGTGCTTTATTTAGCTATTGATAATAAGAACAAGAATAATGTGGAGAGCAAAGTATTGATCAACATAAGTAAAAACTATATTAATCATACCAAGTACCTCCAGAAGATCTTGATCTTTTACATTGTGCCTAACTCCTAACTAATAAAAGGAAGAAGAGAAAGTGAAAAGAGACAAGCTCTTGTGTGTTGTGTGTGTGTGTGTTACAAGTGAGAAGTGCCTCTCTTTATATAGTGGAGAGGAGGAGGGAATGGAGGGCTCTCCTTGCTTCGAGGTGTTCTTGGCGGGAACGAAAGTTTGCACCGCATGCAACCGCCGCTTGAAGATCGCTCCAAACCGCCGAGAAAGGGCGGGAACTTTGGCCGAAAAATGCGCCGGCCGCCGCTTGAAGGGGCCTGGCCGCCTCCCTGGCCGGCCTCCCCGCCCCGGCCTTCCCCCTCGCCGCTTTTCCTTCTTTAAATGTTGGGCCTATGATGGTGCATGGGCCAAATTGTGCGGGGTTTGGTCCTCTTGATTGATCCACTCCTTGCCGTCTTTTATTCAATACGCTTTCTAATTTATTTGGCGACTTTTGTACCGTTTCCACTTTTATACCTGCAAGACATAATTTCTACTAATACAAGTGGAACTAGGTTAGAAGTAAAGGTATATGTAACATAAGTTTGCCCATTTCTCATGAATTGATAAGGGTTGGCGGTATAATATACTGATAATGACCGCCAACAGCACATGGAACAATAGCTTATCGGGCCCGCCCTTATTTCTATTCCTCTTGGAGGCCCCGCCAAAAGTAGTATTATATTGTTCTCGAAACACTATGGAGGGTACGTAAATAAAAGAGTAAAAATCCACAAACAACGCTTATGCTCACGAAGTTAGGAGTGAGGCATCATCAAGCTCACCCGATGGCGCACCATCTTCTTCTTCTTCCCTAGGAGAGATCATGTCTTCCCTTGTTATTACTTGTCGCCATGGTGTAGGGTCGAGATGGGGACTAGAGGGGGGGTGAATAGTCCTTTCTAAAACTAATTGCGATGGCTAACCGAATATAAAAGCGGAATTAAAACTATTCGCTAGCCAAGACTTCACCCCTCTAGCTATGACTCTAAATCACCTCACAAAAGATCCTACACAAAGCAAATGAGGTGATAAGCCTAGCTTGAGCTCCTAACCGCTTCTATTGCAAGGTCACACAAACCTATGCACTAGTACTTCAAACAAAGGTGAGCTCCTACACAATTCTAATGAGCAAAAGCACAAAGCCAACCTAAGCTCACTAGATGCACAATGGACAAGGCGACACACGCCTTAACCCAAAGGCTCAAATTACTTAGCTACACAAACTAAGCAAAGCAACTAACAAGCTACACAAGCTAGTAATTGCAAGAGCTACTCCACAAGCACAAGCACAAGGTATATATGAATGTAAATACGAAGCTTGTGATTTGGAGAATGCAAACCACCGAGAAGAGTAGACAAGTTGACACCGGTGATTTTTTATCGAGGTATCCGAAGCTTGCCAACTTCCCCTACCCCTCGCTGTGTCGACCAACACCTTGGGGTTTCCTTTGGTGTTTCACTTAGATGGTTCTTCGGTGTGGAGCTCACCCAAGCCAAATGCCTTTAGGCTTACCGCAAGACACCACTCTCAAGTGAGCCTATCACAAGGCACCGCAAGACACCACACTCACAAGTGAAGTAACTCAAAGACACGCTCTAGTAGTGATGCTCTTTGCGATCCCCACGAGGTGAGCTCGAACCTCTCACAAATCCTCCTTCGGAGCACCGCACAATCTCCGTTGCGTGCTTCACAAAGTCTCTTGCCACCAAGCCGTCTAGGAGGTGGCAACCTCCAAGAGAAACAAGCACTCCGGCTTGCAACACGATCACCTAGTGCCACACGATGCAATCTCTCAAAGCAATCGCACTAGAATCGCTCACTCACTCAATCGGATGAACACTATCAAGTTAGAGTGAGCGGGAGGGCTCTCAAGCACCACAACACAAGCCACCAAGGCCTGCAGGCTCAAGACCCGAAACAAGTCGGGTATGTGGTGTATATATATAGCCCAAAAACCGAGAAACTAGCCGCTGGGGACGAATCACAGCCAGTGGCATCGGGACGCACCGACCGGACTTCACCGGACCAAGTCCGGCCGTGAGTCCGTCCCAAGCTGCCCGGGCCAACCGACAAGCAATCGCCTCTTTCCCGACACGCCCTCCGCGCGGCCCGGCCACCGGGTTCGGCCGACCACCGAAGCGCCCGTCCGGTCTGGTCACCGCCCCGCTTAAAACCCGCCAAGAGAGTCTTCTTCGCGCATCGAATCGAGCGGCCCGGCCGGGCAACCGCAGCTCCGTCGGTGGCGTCCGGGTCACCGCTTCCAAATAAAAACTCCAATCGAATCACCGACGCCTTCTCTTCGACATGCTACCCATCAAGTATACCAAACTTGAGCACGAGGAATAGCATGTTTTCACCACCAACTTGCATCCCATGAATAGAAAAATATGCATCGCATTTTCTCAAAGTTAATCAAAGCCGAAAGCTACGGGGGGGATGAGCGGTTCCCAAACCCAACTCAACCCCGCAATCACCGCCGCCTTTGCAAAAGTGCCAACAACACCAAGTGTACATCACCATGTGCATGTGTGTTAGCATTTTCACAATCATTTCAAAAGGCCCTGCTAGCCTACCACGCCACTGATCCTAACACATCGCAAAGTTAGATCGCCATGGCACTAGATGACCGATATGCAAACAAGTTTGCCCCTCTTGATAGTACGGCCATCTATCCTAAACCCGGCCATAAACTTCTCTAAGCTCCTCATGACCGCTAAATGAAATGCCCTATAGGTTATACCTTGCCTTGCGCATTTCCATTCCGTCCATCTCCAAGTGCCGATGCAACACATGCACCAACACGATCACCAAATGATATGATCCACTTCATATCACCACGCGACACTATTGGTCCATCGATCTTGATCTCACTTGCTGCTTCACCGCTAAGCGCCGTCCCGTCGGCGCCAAGTCTTGCCTAAGCTTCACCGCCGCGGTCCATCGCTTCACCGCCGACTTGCCCTTCACACTTGCAACCGGTCCATCAAGCCAAGTCTTGTCTTGATCTTCACCACCTTGGTCACATGACTCCATGTCATGTTTCATATGCAATAAAGCTCCTTCATTGCACCATCATGAGTGAACTAATTCCCCGTGGTATTATCTCAATCTACCCTTTGGCACCGCGGAAAAAGCGAAGCGGACATGGGAAGGGAAGCCTACCGTTGCACAACCGTAGTCCCCGGGCCAATGGCGAGCTAGACAACACCCGGTCCGTCGGCGTTGAAAGGCGGCATGACCCATCCACTACGTCCGCCGGGACCACCGGCGCCGTGTGCGTCTGCCGCGCACGAACGAGCGCCGTCTACCCTCCGTCAGCGACACAAGGCCCCGGGCGGAGCGGTCCCTGCGCCACCGCGGACATCGAGAAAAAGCGCGAGAAAAGGCGACCCGGCACCCATCAGACAGACAGGGACCAGCGTGCAGCGAGGGCGAGGGGCCGGGCCCGCCCTACGGCACGCCCGGCAAACCAGCACGCTGTCCGTCCAGCGGCAGATCAACGTCCGAGGGTTCTACGTCGGCGTGTACACCTTACGGCAGCGTCGGCGGTCGCTCTCATCTTTTTACATCTCTAGTCTTCACCACAAAAACCTTCAAGCCATTTCTTCAA
>JADLZK010006372.1:0-167133 GCA_015847255.1 Hyparrhenia diplandra | reverse complement strand
ACCTGGTCCTACGTATATGTACAGTTTTGTATTAGCATACGTATATATATATAGTAGTACGTACTTGGCTTATTGCGATTGAGTTAATTAGAAGTACTACGTACGTACCCGCAATCTTCTGTGTGGTGGTAGTACAGATCATGATTGCACGTACATATACCGTGTGTGTATATACGGGAGTATATGACATTCAATATTTGAAGCGGGCCAAGAACGAAGGCCCAGCATGTAGCTAGGTGATATAACACATTAGACAGTGACTGTGTTCCAGCATGACTACTAGTACGTGTGTTTTTTTGGCCATATCTAGCTACTACATTCTACATTTCAAATGGTAAGTCATTATTTCAAAATTTTTAAAAAGTTTAAAAATAGTGCTGACAAAAACTTATTGTGAAAACTACAAAGATGGCTTTATGAGATCAAATAGGTATACCATGAAAACATTCTTAATTAAGAATCTAATAATATACTTGGTTGACATCATAAATATTATTATATTTTATCTTATTATTACATAAACTTAGTCAACCTTGAGACGGTTTGACACTAAAAATCTTGGAACGAATTTAGGACGGAGAGGGCCTCGCGCGGCTCCTCCGGCCCGCACAAGCACGCACATATATACACACCGACGTGACGTCAGGGAGTGCGACGCGGTGACGGCACCGGCTACTGTGCGGACCATGCATCACCCGTGGCGCGACCGGTGACGTAGGTAGTACGTGGCCGGTGGGGACTGGCCCGGCCACTGGGGACGTGCATGACGAGGAGCTACGTGACGTGACGGTGGCGCGAGGGAACCCAACCAGGCAACTGGCCGGATGGTGCCGGCCGCCGGTCGGCCGATGGAGACTGGATCGGATGGCCGGGACAGGGAAAGCGAGAGGCCGGGATCGCGCGCGATCTCCACGTCGCCGTCAGGGCCGATCGAGGACGTTCCGCGCTCGGGCGCTTTGCGTTGTTTCGTTTCGTTTGTGTGTTGTTACTCAGAGACTGACGTGGCCGAGAAGGCCGGTGGAAGGCAGGTTCCGTTTCTCCCTCGTGCGAATTTCAAGCGGCGGCGCCGTCCGAATCTACGGCTGATAGAGACCCAACGCCGGCCGGCAGTAGGAGGTAGTAGTGGCATGGAGTGTGCACACTTCGATCACGTGTCCTTGCGTACATGAAACTTTCTCTTCTCTTGGTTATTTATTGCTTTTTTTACAAATAAAATTTATCATGACGCCAGTTTTTGTTTGTTTACGTATAAAATGATGCCAATTCTCTTTTTTCTGTTTACCAAAAAAAAAAAAAAAAAATCTCGTTTGCCGGGTAGCAGTACAAATTTATAGAGTGCAAAAGTCTCATTTGATTCGGCCCACGTATTATTTGTTCCAAAAAAGTAGACGCTCCACAGTTCTTAATGCTTCTATCCAATCCAAAGGGGAACGGAACGCTTGCTTTGGCAGCCCACCAGCAAAGCTATTTAATTGGGCTGCAGCCTCCCACACTGCCCTACGTGGGCCCAGAAAGCCTCTTCGTGATATCCAATCCAGCCCAATCCGCTTCTCTCCTGTCAATGCCAATTGCCAAGTGTCAACACCACCACGACCGGATAAGGCAGCTTGGGAGCCTGCGATTCTGCCAAGCAAGGCAGGAATCCTTGTCAAAAAAAAAAAAAAGAAAAAGGAAAAAAAAAAAAGCAAGGCAGGAATGGCGCGGGCCGGCCACCTCCCGGCTCTCTCCTGCCACCGCGTCTCGCCGCGACGACGACGACGCCGTACTGCGGCCGCCCTCTCCGAGCCAGCTGCGCCAGGCTGGTGCCAGTAGAGGCGCGCGGCGGCGGGCCGCGGACGCCTGATGGTGGTGCGGGCCGGCGGGCCGCCCAGCACTAACCAGCTCATCCTCGCCTTCGTGCTCCCGCTCTCCCTCTTCGTCGGCACGCTCGTCGACGTCGTCGTCACCGCCGCTCGCGTCGCCGTGTATGCATGCGAAGGGAGAACAAGCGGCCAGGGCATGCTTTAATTACTGTAGCCAATCGTGATGCATGCATGTGCAGAAAAAACTGATGCATGCAAACCAAATTAAACAAGCTAGCTACTCGTCTTGGTATCCTTGGTTTGTTTGAATGACTACCGTACATTGCAATACTTGTTTGTAAACTTTAATGAATGTATGAGGCTGGTAATTTGTTTGCGTTCCCAATATGCTTATGACGAGGTAAGAACAAATGATCTAATTCGCAATTTCCTAAGAATTGAGTTAGTCAAGTCTACTATTTCGTATACACGAAGAACAATATCCATTTCAAAACATTTCTAACGGATTCCTTGGTTTAGTCGTGATTTGTCAACTAATTATAAGTTAATCAACCCCGTTCAGCTATCCAACAGATTCCTCTCAAAAAAAAAAAAAACCCACTACCCAACAAATTTGGGTCGGGCCGGCCTTGTGAGAAAGTAGCAATCTGTTGGATAGCTTAACGGAAGCTGCAGTGTAGCCTTAGAAAACTCTGAACACGAGCTTATTACTGAACTGAACTGCAGAGTAGCGTGGCAATACCAGTGCTCAAGTGAAGCTGAACTGACGTCTCGAGCTTAAACTGTAGCTGCAGTGCAGCCATACTGGGGCAATACGAGTGCTCAAGCGAAGTTCTACATAGTGGCGGAGCCAAAGAATTATTTATAAGGGAGACCGAAAGAAATTCAACTTGGTTAAGTTTAGATTACCCAAAATTAACTTGAAATTCTAAAATTTCCGCCATATCAAATGTTAGGGGGCATGGCCCCTCAGCCCCTTCAGCCCGCCACCAGCTCTACAGAAAACCGCGCTGGGCAAGAACTGAAGCTGCATTGCAGTCCTACTGTGGCCGTTGTGCCTCGAGTATATATATAGCACACAACAGTCCTTTATTTCCCACTCAAGCAGACATTTCACTTGAGGTATGCTTCCTTTGTTCGATCGGTCGGCCATTTTTGCTAATGCTGGTCTTTTGCAGGATCGAGATGGCAGCGTTATAGGACATCCTCGCAATGCTGCCAACATCCTGCAGCGCCCTCAGCGTGCTCCACATCATCACACCTTTCTTCACTTTGTTCGGGCCGTTAGAGAACCGTATGGAGTGCCACAAGCTCGAGCTTCAGCGTCGAGCGCTGGACGCGCCATCGGGTGGCCTCGGAGTGCGCCAGCCTAGCCGCCGCCGTTGCTGGGAAGCTCAGCTTGCAGATCGCTTCGCCCCAAAGGACTTCACCGACTTTTACATGCACGGGGATTCATCTTGTTTCTCTCCGCGCGGCTCAGGATGATGCAACAGCCATGACATGCGTAGCGAAATCGAGGGCTATCGCGCCATTCTCAGCGCCCTCAATGACTGCCACATCGCATACCGCATGCTCTTCCTGTTTGTCGTGATTATCCATCGATCATGTTTCCTTAGGGGAGGCATGGCCCCCGCCAAACCCTCCCAAAATTTCCTCGCCAATTAGCTCTGACGTAAACCAGTTGTGGCAAGAACTCAAGCCGTAGTGTAGTCCTATCGCGGTTTGGGGACGAAAAATAATCGCCCATGAGGAAAATAAGCCCATGAAGATGGCGCCGCCCCAAGGCCCAAAAAAGAAGGACTCATGGGAAGACGACGTCGAGTTGACGACCTAAGGCGATTTTAGGTCTAAGAGACGCCTAGGAGGATGAAGGGCGCCCCAAGCCCGTTGTGCTCACTAAGAAGGACTTAATATACCCGGAAACTCTCTTGGACCCCTTTAGAAGCCCAAGGCGTTCCCATCAACAAACACTCGCTTGGCAAGGCCCAACTTACCAAAATCACCCCAAAGAAGGTCGAGGGCCTGTGGTGAAGTCTCCAAAATAAAGAGAATAAGGACCAACTGAATCGCCATGAATAGGAAAGAAATCTGGGAAGACAATCCCCAATAGGCCCATTGAAGCCCATCCATATACTAAAGCCAAAATCCGCCCGTACCATTAATGCACTTCCGCCCGCCCAAGTGCAGCCCACTTTCACCACAACTTGCTCCCGACCGAGGGCGTGAGCCTCGGGACTAAGTTCCGCCCGAGACACCTGGATCTCCGGGCACATCCTTGCCTCACCCGAGGACCACGACCCGGCGAAACTTCTCCGCCGCCCGAGGATAGGAGGACCCGCCTCTGCCACGGCTCTTCCCTCTCCCGAAACATCACCTCGGGCGTTCCTGGGAAGCCAAACCTAGTAATGGGGGATACCAGATAAATGCACCCCTCCACAAAGCCACGCGATGACAGGGCAATCGATTACCCCCCGCCTATTCACTTGACCCGTTATCTCCTCGCATCCCCCTGATGGGACATAAAAGGCAACAGCTTATCATACACGCTACCCCCACACGAGGGAACACGGTTCTACTATTCATTTTGCTTGCGCCTTCATTTCTACGACACGAGTCCAAAGACCCACGCCGACACCACACCATGGCACGGACCGCCACCGCGATCATAAAAGGATCGAGGGTCACCATTTGGCCCCTGGGGCCCTCCCCTCGCGATAGGACACGGTCATGTGAGACGCCAAGACACGCTCCCACACCAGGGCACTCCCTTCTGGGAACCCGAGGTCCGTGCTCTGGGCAAGGCATGCCCAATGTCCGGATAGTAGACACAAGAAGCATCTCAGACATGACACGTATTGTATACATTATCTCTCCTTTACACTATAAAAGGGGGAGTAATGCCACTATAGAACGGATCCCCTCAACTAGGTTTTGACACGAAGCTACTTCATTCGGATTGAAGTCCTTCTTTCACTCCCAAGAACACCTTGTAACCACTTTGGTTCTTGTGCACGATCGGTGCGAGTAATACCGAAAAGGTCACAATCGCTGACGTAGGGGCCCCATGGCCTCGAACCGGATAAACCCCTCGCCTTCCAAACGACACGCCATCAAAGCGGGAGCGACAGACCTATAAATTATTGCGGTACTTGGGATACCCCGGTTCTCAAAACACCGACAATGTCAAGTTGTGCTCGAAAGTATATAAAGCATACAACAAATTCCTCTATTTCCCCACTCAAGCATATTTCACCCGAGGTATGCCTCCTTTGTTCGACGGCCGCCAATTTTGCTAATGCTGGTCTTTTGCGGGATCGAGATGGTGGCGTTTAGGAAATCCTCGGCAATGCTGCCAACATCCCTTCGCACAACAGTCCTTTATTTCCCCACTCAAGCGCACATTTCACTTGAGGTATGCCTCCTTTGTTCGATTGGTCGGCCATTTTTGCTAATGCTGGTCTTTTGCAGATCGAGATGGCAAATATAGGACATCCTCGGCAATGCCGCCAACATCCTCAGCGCTCCTCGCCTTGCTCCATTATCATCACACCTTCACTCGTTTCATTTGGTTAGAGAACCAGAAGGAGTGCCACAAGCTTCGAAGCTTTCGCCGAAGCGGGCCGGACGCGCTCATCGGGTGGGCTCGAGTGCAGCGGCTGCCGCCCGTTGCCGAAGCTTCGCCGCATTTGCTCGCTACGCCCAAAAGGACCTCACCAACTTTTACCGCACGGATTCATCTCGGTTGCTTCTCTCCCGTGGCCGCAGGGATGATGCAACGCTTCGTGACATCGCGTAAGCGTGATCGAGGGCTACCGCGCCATTCCCGCCCTCAATGCCGCTGCCACATCGCACGGTGCATGCTCTTCCTGCTTGTCGGTGATTATCCATCAATCATGTTTCCTTAGGGGGGAGCAGGGCCCCTGCCAGCCCCCCTCAGCTCCGCCACTAGCTCTACAGAAATTGCGTTGTGGCAAGAACTGAAGCTGCAGTGCAGTCCTACTGCGGCCGTTGTGCCTCGAGTATATAAAGCATACAACAGTCCTCTATTTCCCCACTCAAGCAGACATTTCACCTGAGGTATGCCTCCTTTGTTCGATCGGTCGGCCATTTTTGCTAATGCTGGTCTTTTGTAGGATCGAGATGGCGGTGTTCTAGGAAATCCTCGGCAATGCTACCAACATCCTGCAGCTCCTCGGCGTGCTCCACATCATCACAGTTGGCCTTCACCGTTATTTGGTTAGAGAACCAGAAGGAGTGCCACATGCTAGAGCTCAGCGTCGAGCGGCTGGACGCGCTCATCGAGTGGCCTGGAGTGCAGCAGCTGCCGCCGTTGCTGGAAGCTCGAGTGGCCTGGAGTGCAGCAGCTACCGCTGTTGCTGGAAGCTCAGCTCTGCACTGCCCTTCGCCAGCAAAAGGACCTCACCGATTTTTACACGCACGGATTCATCTGGTTCCTTCTCTCCTGCGGCTGCAGGATGATGCAGCAGTTCCGTGACATGCGTAGCGTGATCGAGGGCTACTGTGCCATTCTCAGCGCCCTCAATGCCTGCCACATCGCACAACTGCTCTTCCGGTGCTTGTCAGGTGATTATCCATCGATCATGTTTCCTTTTCCTTAATTATCTATCCTACTTGTGAGCTGATATATACGATTGCACACCAGCAATGTTGAGGAGTGGCCACAGGGGAGAACAGCCCACAAGGGGAGCAAGTCGTTTTAGGAGGGAAGGGATGAAGGCCGAAGACAAAGCGAAGGCCCCGGACAAAGTGGAGCATGTTCAGAAATTAGTCTTTGTTCCTTCTCAAAAAAGAAAAAGTCTTTGTTTGTATATTGCGCACGGGAAAAATTAGTGCAATGGTAACATATGTATGACCATGCATTGTGCTGTTAATTTTGTATGTACTCCAATTCTCTTTTGCTGTTTAAAAAAAAAAAAATAAAAATCCCCGTTTGCCGGAGTAGCAGTAGAAAATTATAGTGCAAAAGTTTCGTTGGATTCGGCCCACGTATTATTTGTTCATAAAAAAAAAAAGACGCTCCACAGTTGTGCTTCTATCCAAGGGGAACGCTTACTTTGTTTCAAAAAAAAAGAGAGGGAACGCTTGCTTTGGGAGCCAACCAGCAAAGCTGTCTAATTGAGCTGAGGCCTCCTACACTGTTTTGGGGGCGTTACTGCCGTACACGGGCCTAGAAAGCCTCTTGGTGATATCCAATCCAGCCCAATCCGCTTCTGTCCTGCCACTGCCAAGTGCCAACAGCACCACTGGATAAGGCAAGCGCTGCTCGCTGGAAGGAGCCAAGCAAGGCAGGAATGGCGCGGGGCGGTCACGTCGCGGCTCTCTCCCTGCCACCGCGTCTCGCCGCGACGACGACGCCCTACTGCGGCCGCCCTGTCCGAGCCAGCTGCGCCAGGCCGGTGCCAGGACCAGGAGGCGCAAGGCGGCGGGGCCGCGGACGCCTCATGGTGGTGCGGGCCGGCGGGCCGCCCAGCACTAACCAGCTCATCCTCGCCTTCGTGCTCCCGCTCTCCCTCTTCGTCGGCACGCTCGTCACCGCCGCTCGCGTCGCCGACGACCTCGACGAAAGATTCCTAAGAGAGGTACGATTCCAGTACCACGGACTAGCTTCTCTTACTGCTAACAGCTACTGCTTGCGTACTCTACTAGTCACCTGTTATTAGCTTCCTTGTCGGTAACAGAGATTGCATTGCATACACATCGCAAACGAGATTCTTCTGAATGAATTTTGTGGATAATCCTATATTAGTAGAAGTAAGATTGTACTTGTACCTGCGAATAAAATTGTATGCACATCTGGTTATTCCTTGGTTGTTGCCAATCAACTTGGCATACGCGAGAGAGCATGTCTCAACTCTGAACTGAAGAAACATATAGACAGTGTTAACACTTGCCAAACGCCGTGCATGCGCAGATGGAGATAAACCGAGCGATACTGGAAGAGAACGAGGCGTCCGACGAGGACGGCACCGGCGAGGAAGACGACGACGATGACATTATTGTGTACGACGAAGAGGAGGAGGAAGAGCTGCCACCGCCGGTACCGGTGGAGAAGGAGCCTGCCGTTGTTGGTCCACGCACCAGGAACAGGCCGAGAAGGCAAGTGTAATAAGAGCTTCTCTTCTCCGTGTTCAGGTTCAGAGAGAGAATGATTAGTTTGCCGATTGGCTCTCTTATTGGAAATATGCTCGCAAATGCGAAGTCTGATCGGCAATGCACTGAACTGATGTTATTATATATAGTTTAGCCAAAGCTGTAGTCTAGTATTTTTTTGAAATTGTTGGTCACACATACAGTTGGACCTATATTTATATATTGCTAGATGAAGCAAGCGCAGAATACAGGTGTTGGTTCTGATTTACAGGCAACAAATACATCGCATCTGTGTATCATGTACCCCAGCATCCTGCAGTGCCGGTCGGTTGTATGTTTTGGTTTGGTAGGAGGGCCCATGCATGAACTCTCTGCAATGCGTTCTTGATGATATGCATATGTTTGTATGTATATGTATCTAAGTTTTATAGAGTTCTAAAGCAAAGGTTTAGAGCATCCAGGTGGATGATGTTGAAATATTAGGCAATTTCTAGATTAATTTTATAATATAAATTATGAAGAATAGATCTACTAGATTAAACATATGCAACAAACTAGCATGACACAAGATCAGATCACTGCAAGATTGAATCATGACAACTGTTGAACAGATTGAACATGATAAAAACAATAGGATTACATCATGGATTTACCTGCCGATGTAGAACTTGGTGGTGAAGAAGCGCACGACGATCGCACGAGCTTAGTCGATGAGCGTTCCTTTTGCTGACGATCCCGCGCGCAAGCCTTACGACAACGAGATGATTTGTTGATAAAGAACTGTCGTGTAAGATTTGGGAGCAGTCGTGCAAAAGAGTGCTTCCCAAAAACTTTATTCGCCTTCTCGGTGCAGGATTGCAAATACAAATATGACAGTTTCGAGACCTGCTCGCTCGATCGCTGGTGCACGCGAACGATCCGCAAATCTTGATGCAGCAAAATGAGAAGAGGAAAAATAATATTTTGGTACTTTAGGATTTTTTTTAACTGAAACTCCGGATTGTAGCTGTTATGTTGTATCTATTCCCAGGAGGCTTTGTACAAATATATGTATAGGAAAACTCTCTACCTCTACATCAACTAGCAATATGATACTAATTGATATTGCACCTCCTATCTTTTACTTATGGGCTAAAAACAATAAAGCCCATTAGGGAACATAAATATTGGACCTTTAAGATTTATCAAAATTTCTTTATATAAATTTTTAGGGAACTATTCATATATAAATTCTAACAGATGATACCTTCCCAATAAGTCCACAAACCACACAGATACAGAGAAGACCCCTAGAACACCACCACATTGCACTCAACGTCAGTTGCATGGTCCATTCCGATCCAACTTCAGAAAACTAATCCATTTCCCTCTTGAAACACCTCCCGGTACCAGGACATCTGTCAGCTCCCAATCAGTTCCAAAAGACTATTTCTTAACTTCCAAAGCCCCACGGGGCATCAGCACAAAACATAGTGTACTAAAATACTTTTGTCAATTAGAAACAACTGCCTTACTGAAAGAAAATCAGCACCTAAACTTTTCTCTGAAGTTTCAAAGAGACAACACAGCAACTGCTTAGCAACAACACTGCAAAAGAAAAGGATGAAAACCGATTTAGGTTCGTAGCAGAAATAAGCAGGAATGATCCTCTGCTTTTCTTCTTGTGCTAAGAACTAAAGTTGTCCTTCTTTAACAGCTTATTTTTAGAAAGCAGCCAGCCCATAAACATTATAAAAATAAATAAATGAACTCTTGTATCTGAAGACTCCAAACCGCCTGAACATGTCCAGCTAACAACCCTCTGAAATTAATCACTTTATAGAGGGATTGAGAGAAATAGAAATCATTAGACTTAAGATTCCAAATTAAGGAGTCTTCTCATTAATGAACCTCTGGTTTTCTAGTTTAGTTAGCTTCTGCAGTCAGTTTGTCTGAAATCTTGAACTAAACATGCTAACACTCTCCCAAGTTGCAAAAAAAGTGTATATATGGACCCGCCGCGCGTCACACTTGTTTTAATTTTAGGAGAAATTGATGGGGTACGCCGGCGATTTGTCCGGGTTGAAGAGTCCGAAGTGCCTCTCCGTCTCGGCTCCCGGCTTCTCGTCCTCGTTGAACATGGCGAAGATGTAGGTCTCCATGGCGCCGGGGCGCTTGGGCGTGCCCTGCCCAACATGTTTGATGAGGTTCTGGTTGTAGGTCTGCGCGTTCCCCAGCGTGGCGGCGTCGCTCCCCTGCCGACGGCCACCCGCTCTCGGACACGACGACGCCGACGTTCCCAGCACCGGCGTTCTCGAGCGCGGAGACAAATGTGTCGACGAGCGCGTCGAAGAGGTTCTGGTACGCGTTACCGCCGTCCTGCACGACGGTGCCCGGCGACGTGAAGAGCGCGTAGCTGAGGTCCATCTGGACCTCATTGCCCATGTAGGCGAAGTACGGGTACACGTTGCAGAGCAGCGGAGCCCCCGTGCTCTGCAGGTACTCCGCGATGGGGCCCATGTAGTCCTGCGAGAAGCTGCCCTGCGACGGCGGGAACCCCTGCGTGACGCCGCTCTGCACCGCCGTGGACACCTTGATGTTCCCGAGCCCGACGTTGGCCAGCGCCGAGTTGACGTTCTGCATGGCGGGCAGGATGCTGTCGGTGTCCCCGCCGGAGACCTCGTTGCCGACGGCGATGTAGCGGAAGTTGACTCCCGGGAACGCCTGCACGTTGTTCTGGACCCACGTCGCCGCCGCGCTGGGGTCGGAGGCGAGCGAGGAAAGGTCCGAGTTGGGCACGCCCATGATGACCCCGATGTTGCTGCCGCTCAGCGCGTTCAGCGCGTTAGTGTCCGGAAGTAGATGCGCATGAGGTTGATGCCGTTGGACTGGTACAGCTGCACCACGTCGCTCGCCGATGGCAGGTTGTCGCCGTTCACGCCGTAGCACACGCCGATGGTTGAGTGCAGTCCTGGAGTGATCAGTGTTAATCTTGCATGCTTGCATTGCACCGAGACTACGTGTGCGTGCACCAAGAGCTAGTATTATATTAATTAATTATATTAATTTATCTGACCTGTAGCTGTAGGGCTACCTTGAAATGCCCTGAGAAGCAATAATGCCAGTGCAAGCATGGAAGCTCCAAGAAGCAGTGCCAGTGCCGCAACAGCAACCATGGAAGCCACACCCTGCTTCTTAGCCATCTTCGGATCAGGATCAGGAACTTGTACTCCTATGTTTGCAGCAGCTACAAACAGGGTACTGTGACTGTAACCACCGATGCTGCACTGGGCTGCAATTCAGCGAGGATGGTGTGTATTTATGTCACCTTGCGGCGACGCGTCGCGACCCCCGGGGGCTCCTTGACGAATACGCAATGAAACACAACGAAAATTGTTGTTATGCTTCACGGTCGACATCCAAAAAAGGGTCGCCTCACCCGTCACGAACACGATAGCAATTCAGCAAGTCCTCTCATCCGGTCGTCTCTCCTTAGCGAAGCCATATGTCTCTAATTTTATATTTTGAAGCACGCGTACTCCTAGTTGGAACTAGTTTCAGGATGATTGCGGCGGTCGCGATCATCTCTGCCATTACGTCCCTGAAAAAAGGATTGTCTTTTCTCCTTTTCCTACCTCATTGTTCTTGCAAGCAGGTTGCTCTATCAACACTTTTTGAAGTCATGCTTGCTTTTTATCCAAGGGTATGTTTGCCTTTTTCTAGTCTTTTTCTACTGAGTTTTCTTTTTTTTTGGGGATCTCTTCCTATGGAAGCTGCGTAAACACCATTTGAATTAAACTGCCAAATTAAGGAGCCTTCTTCGACAAGCTAAATAAACTACTTCTAACCAGATGTTCATCGGCATGTTGTCAAGCACACCTTCTAAAGTCTAAAAAAGGTACATTTCAGGTTTGTTCCATATCAAAGATTAGCTACTGTTTCCGAGTTTCCATTTACCAGACCCATGAAACTATTTTGAACAAGGTGTTTAGCCAAAAAAAAAAAAAAAAAAAGTCATGAAGCCGTTGGTGAAACTGTACCGAATAGGGCAAAAAGAAACAACTAGTACCAATTTGTCAAGAGAACTATATAAAGATTTTAAGATACACCGGATAATTAAACAAATGGTACCAACTTCTCATGAAAGAATGGCAAAGGAAAAAAAAAAAAGAGTCATAGGGTTACCTGACTATCCATGAAATTATGCAATGAAGCATCCAAGAAATTGACGGGGAGGTGATGTCATCAAGGCTGAAAACAGCTGTCGTCGTCAAGGGACAGGGGCATGTCGGAAGCCGTGTTGTATTGGGGTCCTATAGGGAAGCAACGCTTATGCTTTAGTGTGAGAATTGAGAAGGCAAGGAGGTTAGGAAGCCTAATGGATGTCAAGGTTTAGTTGTGAAATTAGGTGTCTTTATTTTGGGTGGTGCAATGGAATTAATTGCAAATCTAGTACTGTCTACATTTCAAATTATAAGACATTTGACTTTTTTATCCCAAATTTGACCATTCGTCTTATTCAAAAAGATTTATGTAAACATTTTCAAATTTAAGTCATTCTCTTGAAGAAATTTTATTACTAAAGTAAGCCTAACGAAAGATGTCATATTTTTGCACAATTTTTTTTTGAATAAGATGAATAGTCAAAATTAGGATAAAAAGTCAAACATCTTACAATTTTTTTTTTTTGAAAGCAAATGGGGGTGGGGTGGGGGTGGGGAGCATCCCCACCTTTGTATTCAAAACAACCTCATTTTTAGGGAATGGACCACCAAGGAAAGAGAGCTCAGATGGAGGAATGAAGAGGGAGGGAGGGAGGGAGCAGGGGGCTTCGGGAGGTGCCTTGTTGGGCGTCACCGTGGGCCGCCGCCACCGCCACAGCTGAGCAGCGACGGCGCCCGGGGTGCTTTTCGGTGGCGGCGGTGGGTTGCCTAATCCAACGTTTCCCTTCGTTCCAAATTATAAGTCACTTTCAATGTAATATAATTTCTAATGAAGTTAGTAATAAATTATCGGTGCCATCGATTACCAACATAGATAGTATGGAAAAAGAGACCGAAGACATGAAGGATGTAGCCGGTGAGTTGTTTCTGGTACACGGCATGAATGGCATAGATTATGCTAATGGGTGAAACCAACTCTGAAGGGTGAAGCAGGGACAGGGAGTGAGAGCAAATATGTAGGGGAGGAGCAGAGCATGGGAGCGTTAAGGCTCGATGGCTAGATCACAATTAGCAGAGTCGATCTAAGGGAAGTGAGATATCGATGTGGTGCACCGTGCTTCATATATAGGTTATATAGATTAGGCCTAGCAGTACTGTTATAGTCTCTCTCTCTCTCTTTTTTTTTTTTTTTTTTTTTTTTTTTTTTTTTTTTGCGATGCCTCTCATCCGGGTACGATTGCATGATCTGTTCATACACATACGCACACCACACCACACGCACACCACTTTGTGTACAAACAGCCCTACAGCTACACATGGACTTGGAAGTCGCGTCCTTGAAAGGGGCAACGAAGCTCGTCGCAATATTCGTTGAACATCCATACGCGGAGAGGTAGACCCGGAAATAATCCAGGCAAGGCTACTGTGCACTGCACAGCACCAGGTGGGAAAATCATGCGTTCGCGAGGACTTGCACTCATGACCGGTGGCCTCCCAACCGGGAGTGCTCACCAACTGAGCAGTTCCCTGTTCATACACATACACACACCTACACACGCACACCACACCACACACGCATGAATCCATAACTTTTGACCATCTAGATCATAATCCATGAGTCTAACGGACACAGATTTAAATCTCTCAAATTTAGGATGCCAAGGCTTCCAAAATATTAGAACATACTAACTTTCATAAATTAAAAGATGATCTGTACCTAATTCTGAATCTAATTTTAGATTATTTTCCAAATGTTCTTTAAATTTAGTTCCCAAAATTCTTTAGTTTTCTCTATTGCCAAAAATAAATGGGAGTAGCAAAGGGGTCTCTCCAAAAGTCACTACCTTCCGTCGATGGCAAAAAAATGAAGTCCCGGATTCAAATTGCAAACTGAGAATAAAAAGGAGACTTGTTCCTTTAGTCCTGGTTGGAATTTTTACCAAGACGTGTCAATGTGGTGTTAGTGCGGGAGGCTTTAGTCCCGGTTTGAGACACGAATGCAGACTAAAGGTGCTTCCAAAGTGAACTTAAAAGCGCCAAGCAAGGGTCGAAGTGGGAGGTCTTGAGTTCAAATCTCCGAACTGCAAATTTCTTTTTACTTAGCAGATGTTACCTTTAGTCCTGGTTGACCGAACTAAAACCTCATTCTCTACTAATGAGTTTCTAATACGTAACTAAACATGGACTAGAGATTAGATTTTAGTCTCATTTAGTCCCTAAATTCTCAAATAATAGGACTAATGGACTATTTGATCCACTTAGTCCCTATATATTTGTTCAGCAAATCAGTCTCTTAAACCAAATAATTTTAGGGACTAATATTTAATCCCTATTTAGTCCCTATATAGTTTATAGTCCTTAGTCTATTGAACCAAACAAGTCCTAACTCCAAAAAATTAAACTCACTAGAAAATTTCTTGGTGGAGCATAGTTTTGTTTTTGCGGGAGATCATACTTGCGCCTCCACCCATGCCACGGCCGTCCCTAGAATGCCAAGGCTGCTGTCGGCCACGTGTTCCCATATTTCGACCTTGTCGCAAGGGAGCGTTCCCGGCCTCAATCGAGGATTTTTTTTTTTTTTTTTCTATTCCTCATGGTTTGGCAGGGTTTGGCCGAGGATCATTCCAAACCTCAAGTTTGCCTAATGCAGTTTTAGTTTTGCTGACGGCTGATTTCTACTGATTTAATATTATTCTGTGAAAGAGAATAAACAAAGAAAATAAGTTAAAACAAGACGGCAAGCACAAACGAAGCGTGGTTCTGATGCCACGGCTCGGCGGGGGGTTGCGCCCCGATACCCATCGATCGATGCATAACGTCAAAATAATCGAAGCACTTGCCTTTCATGCATGGATGCACTTTGCATTTTACAAGCAGTTTATTCAATGTTTTCGTATGTAGTATAGGGTACATATGCGTATCTATAATAAGAGAAATCATCATAGTATGTCTTGTTCTACCGTGTCTATATATGGACCCGCGCGTGTGTCCCGCTTGGTTTTTACGAGAAATTGATGGGGTACACCGGGCGATCTGTCGGCGTTGAAGAGTCCAAAGTGCCTCTCCGTCTCGGCTCCCCGGCTTCTGGTCCTCGTTGAACATGGCGAAGATGCAGGTCTCGATGGATCCAGGGCGCCGTGCGTGCCCTTTCGACATGGTTGATGAGGTTCTGGTTGTAGGTCTTGGCGTTCCCGGCGTGGCGGCATCGCCCCTGCCGACGCCAGCCACTCTCGGACACGACGACGCCGACGTTCCCAAAGACCGGCGTTCTCGAGCGCGGAGACAAAATGTGTCGACGAGCGCGTCGAAGAGGTTCTGGTACCCATTGTCACTGTCCTGGACGACGGTTGCCGGCGAGGTGAAGAGCGCGTAGCTGAGGTCGATCTCGGCCTCTTTGCCCGTGTAGGCGAAGTACGAGTACACGTTGCAGAGCAGCGGCGCGACGGTGCTCTGCAGGTACTGTGCGATGGGTCCCATGTACGCCTGCGAGAAGCTGCCCTGCGACGGCGGGAACCCCTGCGTGACGCCGCTCTGCACCGCCGTGGACACCTTAATGTTTCCCAGCCCGGCGTTGGCCAGCGAGGCGTTCATGTTCTGCATGGCTGGGAGGATGCTGTTTGTGTCCCCGCCGGAGACCTCGTTGCCGACGGCGATGTAGCGGAAGTTGACCCCCGGAAACGCCTGCACGTTGCTCTGCACCCACGCTGCCGCCGCGCTCGGGTCGGTGGCCAGCGCGGCGAGGTCCGAGTTGGGCACGCCCATGATCACCCCGATGTTGCTGCCGCTCAGCGCGTTCAGCGCGTTGATGTCGGGGAAGTAGATGCGCATTAGGTTGATGCCGTTGGACTGGTACAGCTGGACCACGTCACTCGCCGACGGCAGGTTGTCGCCGTTCACGCCGTAGGACACGCCGATGGATTCTCCTGTTGTACGAATTACTTAGTAAGTCATGTATGCATGTATTCGAAGTATGATACGTGAATGCCATAAATACAAATGGGTATGTATATTTCTTGCCTGTGGGGAATGGCTGCAAATGCTCCTAGAAGCAATGCCAGTGCAAGCATGGATGCGACGCCCTGCTTCGCCATCTAGCTTCTTGCAATGATCAGTCAGGTATGTGTGAAGAGTATTTAGTAGCTAAGGTTATTGACGCCGGAGGGAATCCGGATCACACACACTAGCAAGGGTCACACGCACGGTTAACACATGTGGATGTTGTCCTAGGGTCCGCAAAGGCACACAGAACACCGCTAAATCTCTCGCCAGGAGACGTGACAAACTACAGTGTATAGGGAGGAAAATGGGTTATATGGTAGATTGATTTTGACATGTCCGTACAGGTACCCTTTATTTTAAAGGGAGTAGGGGTGTTCTTTATCATGTTAAAAACCCAATGTGGTACTATTTTTTGTATCGTTTTATATAGTTTTTCCTAGATTGGGCCAAAACTAGCATTGGCCTCTTAAGATTGGCATTGGCTCAATTTCGAGTGTCAATATATGCCCCCTTAGTTTAAGTGAATGAAGCATGAATCTGGAAACTCAATGAAATCACTAAATAGCAATGCTGCCAACTCATTGGCTATCTAGCATCAAAGCGCGATGCATAGATCGACCATATTTATTCTAGGGCGATACATGTACCAACTTGGTAGAGCACTTCTAGGGCTTATACATGTATCAGCAATTGCTTCAGTAGAGCACTCTAGGCTGCTTGCCAAATACATCCGAGAATAATTATTCAAGTACCTTCCATTGATTACTCTGGGGAGAATATCACCATGCAACGCCTCCACCATGTAAGAATGTGCTAAATAACACTTTGATCACTGTATAAGAACCTTGCCAATCTGGTGACCACTTGTCAAACTTTTGCTCTTCGTCCCAAGTTCATTCCTAGTATATTTTTTTTTTTTCACATTAGATCTCTAACATGGAATGATTTGCTTTTTACTTTCTTGTAACATGCTTTGGCAACCGGAGATCAGTCTTTCTCCGTTTCTTGTCAATGCTAGTTAAATCATGATATACTCCCTCCATTTCAAATTGTAATTTACTTTAACTTTTCTAGATTCATTATTTTTGTTTTGCACCTAGTATACACCGTGTCTAGATATATAGTAAAAGCAATGTATCTAGAAAAGCTAAAAATGAATTACAATTTAGAAACTTAGGAAGTATAACAGCAGATAAAATGTTTTTTGTTTAGCAAGCTTATATACATTTTTGTTTTATAGCAGATAAAAGGGCCGGACTACGTAATGGGCCGCATTGCAGATCGTTAGGGCCTTGAGTCCTTGAGGGTTTGGTTTCACTGACTCTGCCGGCGCCAAGCAGAGTATCCTCACCTGAATCTCGAAGCAAAGTTTGGCGGGCACGCAACGGCAACGCAGCCTCTCCTGAATTCCGATAATCTGAACAGGGTTCACGACTAGTGGACTAGCCTGAAACCGATGGGGAGGGAGAGCGAGGCTTGCGACGCGGAGGGCGCAATCAGGGGAAGGCAAGCAGAGCAGAAGCAGACGCAACAAGTCGCTGGGGGCTGGCTGGCACGGCAGGGCAGGCGACCAAAACGTTGAAGGGCCCCGGTCAACTGTGCCGAGAATTCCACGAGCCCTTCCAACGCTTGCCTTTGTATTCTACGTGCTACACGCAGCGTCCGGCGCCAGCGGCCGCGATCGGCGGAGGGCCTCTTCGCCAGCCCGCCCGATGCCGCGCGCCGTGTGGTGTGGTGTGTGTTAGGCCACCAGGGATCGCGACGGCCGGCCGGCCTTGCTTCCTCGCGCATGCATGCATACGGCCGTGCCGTGCGTGGCGTACCAGCTGTACCCCCAACCCCCAAGTAGCGAGATATGGCTACGCTACGTAGACTTCCTAGTTCGTAATGGTGGAAATTGGAAATTCCAACCCGTCGACCGGAGACTACTTGCTGAATGGCAATATCATCGTGTGACCTGCCCAACTGGATATTGCCCTGCTTGGAATTGGAACGGTGGCCTGCATTGCCCGTCGTCGGCGTGCCTGCGCCTTGTTGCTATAAATACGGCCCGGATACCTCGGTGAATTGCATGCAGAGTGCAGTGCAGTATCAGTGACGACACTACTAGTCATCTGGCTCACATACCAGCTGATCGATCCAATCCTTGCAACATGGCCAAGCAGGGTGTCGCTTCCATGCTTGCACTGGCATTGCTCCTCGGAGCATTTGCAACCATTCCTACAGGTAACATACACGCAGTACCCATATGTATTTACGGCATTCATGCATGCATCATCATACTCCTGGATTAATCCTGATGGTTCACACTTGTACGTACGCACACGTGTACTACTCTCAATGAAATGCTGTTAACTAATCGATATGCATCATCCATGCATGCATGATTGACACTGATCACTCCAGGAGTACATTCCATCGGCGTATGCTACGGCGTGAACGGCGACAACCTGCCATCAGCGAGCGACGTGGTGCAGCTCTACCAGTCCAACGGCATCAACCTGATGCGGATCTACTTCCCGGACACCAACGCGCTCAACGCGCTGAGCGGCAGCAACATCGGGGTGATCATGGACGTGGCCAACTCCGGACCTCTCCTCGCTCGCCTCCGACCCGAGCGCGGCGGCGACGTGGGTGCAGAACAACGTGCAGGCGTTCCCGGAGTCAACTTCCGCTACATCGCCGTCGGCAACGAGGTCTCCGGCGGGGACACCAACAGCATCCTGCCCGCCATGCAGAACGTCAACTCCGCGCTCGCCAACGCCGGGCTCGGGAACATCAAGGTCTCCACGGCGGTGCAGAGCGGCGTCACGCAGGGGTTCCCGCCGTCGCAGGGCAGCTTCTCGCAGGGGTACATGGGCCCCATCGCGCAGTACCTGCAGAGCACGGGAGCACCGCTGCTCTGCAACGTGTACCCGTACTTCTCCCTACACGGGCAACGAGCAACAGATCGACCTCAGCTACGCGCTCTTCACGTCGTCGGGAACCGTCGTGCAGGACGGCAACAACGCGTACCAGAACCTCTTCGACGCGCTCGTCGACACCTTCGTCTCCGCGCTCGAGAGCGCCGGTGCTGGGAACGTCGGCGTCGTCGTGTCTGAGAGCGGGTGGCCGTCGGCTGGCGGCGACGCCGCCACGCCGGGGAACGCGCAGACCTACAACCAGAACCTCATCAACCATGTCGGGCAGGGGCACGCCCAAGCGCCCCGGCGCCATCGAGACCTACATCTTCGCCATGTTCAACGAGGACCAGAAGCCGGGAGCCGAGACGGAGAGGCACTTCGGACTCTTCAACCCGGACAAATCGCCGGCCTACTCCATCAATTTCTCCTAAACAAGTGGGACGCACGCGCGCGGGTCCATATAAACGAGCGAACAAGACAGATAATTCAATAATATAATAACGAGATACTATATATATAGATATATACACAATGAATAAACTGCCTGCAAAATGCATCCATGTAAGGCAAGTGCTTCGATTATTTCGTAATGATGAATAACAACAAGTATATTCTTGATTTATATCTTTTTTGCCCATGTAGTTATACATGTGTCCTATGCTTTCTCCTAATTTCGTCTTGACATTATTATGCATGGATCATTATAGAATGGGAGTAGTATCGCATTACAATCAATTAAAATTAGGTTCAAAAATTAGATACTGACATTATGCATCGGTCATGTTGCAAATCGGGAGAGTGTTAGTATGTTAGAAGATTTTGGAGGGCTTGGGGACCCAAATTTTAGGCCCTCTTTGGCTCGTAGGAATGTGAAAGGAAAAACGTAGGAATGGTATACATGCAGGAAAGGAAGGCAATTCATTCCAGAGGAATCTTTCCTATACCAGCCGCACGGGCCACTGCGGCACCAGGCCAGACGAGTCCGCCTAATAAAAAAAAAAAAAAAAAAAACCGCAACAACATGCGCCCCCATCGATTTCCCCATCCGCCGGACCGCCGCCACCTGCTTCCTCTTCCTTCCGCCGCTCGCGCCAGCCGCAGCCATCGTGTCCGCGACGCCGCTGCCGAGGTCGTCTGGCTGAACTGCTCCTCCAAGCCAGCGACGCCGTCTCTGCCATCGGCCCGCCTGAACGCGCTCGACCCCGACCGCCTCTGCTTCACGGCCTCGCCGTCCTCTGCACCAAGCGCCTCACTCCGCGTTGATCCGCGACCTCGCCCCGACGTGCCGCGCCGCCGGGACCTCCCTCACCGCGACGCCGTTCTTCACCGCGCGGAGCACCAGCACGAGCAACGGGTCCTCCACACACACCGACGACGGTCGCCGCCCTCGCGTCCCCGTCCTCGCCAAGCACCACCGCAGCCGCGCCGGCTGAGCCTGCTCGTGCAGCACCTCGACTCCCCGTCCGCTGCGGCTGCCTCCTCGCCCCGTCTGACCCGCTCCACCGCTCTGCCCCGTCCGCCGCCTCGACCCGCTCCGCTGCTGCTCCCTTCGCCACCCGGGTTCGCGGGTGGCGCGGCCTCGTCGGCGAGCGCGGACACGCGGCGGTACGCCGCAAGGAGGGCCTCGGCCGGCACGATGGCGCGGTCGATTCACGAGCACAGGCGAGCGCCGACGGTTTCCTGTGCTTTCCAAGAAGTCGAACCTCATTTTTATTTCCCTGCGTGCACAGTGAGACAAATTCCTATCCTCCATCCATTCCTCCGGAACGTTTCCTACAAAACCAAAGGCCAGTGACGTCATCAATCCCATAGGGTACGATTCCTGTGCTTCACCCGTGTTTCACCGGTGATCCAAAGGCCCCCTTAGAGGTTTAAAAGGTGTCTGTTGGCCTCACGGATTACAAGATATATGAATTAGATGGTCACAAGTTATGGGGACATGTTGTTGACTATAAATACAATACTGCTAGGCCATCTAATTAGATAGAAACTATCAGATAGAAACTAGTAGATGGGGTGGGGGTGATCACTTTTTTCAAAGGCTTGCTGTGGGCAGCTCAGCTGCGAAAATGGAGTTTAGATAGAAACTAGTAGATAACAAGAAGAAGATTAAGTTTTGAGAGGATAACTGGTTGGGAATCTCTAGTTTAGCCATACAATTTTAGGAAATTTATATGTTGGTCAATGGAAAGTCGAGAGTGGTGGCTAATCTTTGGGATAGAACAAATGTTAAAAGCACCTAGAAGGTGTTTTGACAACATGTTGATGAACACATGTTCAGATCTTGTAAGAGCATACAAGAGAGGCTGTGCTGCGTGCCTGCTAAACTTTGCTTTGGGCCAATAGCTGAGGAGCTATTGTCAAAAAAAAACTGAGGAGCCTGTGCGTGCTGGACGTCGACCAAGTTAGTCAAACCAGCTCAATAGGTCAGGGCCCAAGGTCTGCAATGCGGCCCATTACTATACGAATTACGTTGTGAGCATGCTCTCTCTCTCAAGCCCAGTTTGGACAGTATGCACAAGGGCTAAGGAAAAAAGTCCTGTTAAGTTTTAACCCCTCTCAACTTCCACGGTACTCCGACTTCCACCGCTCGTTTATTATTATATATATATAAATTGTGTTTTCCAAAACTTTTTAATTTTTAAGGGCCCATTTAAATCCTTAGAATTGAATTTGTTGTAGTTTAGGCACATATGTAAGCTAGGCTATACTTGGAATGGAATGTAACTAAGTTGAAGACTGCAAATATATAGCATGGTGATCAATTCCATTCAATTCCCATATCCCACCTATTGATTTGAAATAGACTATGGGTTGTTTGGTTTAGGGACTTTTTAGTCATTGGGACTAAAAAAATCCCTTTAGTCCCTATCAAACCAAACAAGGAGGGACTTTGAGACTTTTTTTCTTTATTAGTCCCAAAAAGACTCTCTTAGATGGATTTTTTTTATTAGTCCCTAGGACTAAA
Source organism: Hyparrhenia diplandra (assembly GCA_015847255.1). NCBI lineage: Eukaryota > Viridiplantae > Streptophyta > Magnoliopsida > Poales > Poaceae > Hyparrhenia > Hyparrhenia diplandra. Next base: position 145,208 of record JADLZK010006372.1, on the reverse strand, counting down.
AAAAAAAAAAGTTTAGTCCCTAGGAACCAAACACCACCTTATTTGTGATCTTTAGAAAGGGAATCTCAAATTCCAAACCAAATAACCTAATTTATTAAGTAGATTCTAATTTCCTCTAAAATGAAGGAATCCAAACGCACCCTAAAAAGTAAATTCCCTTTCATATATTAACACAAAAGACCAGGGTCCATGCTGTGCCGTTTTACGTCAAGTAGCACCTCGACCCTGTGGTACTCTTTTTTTTCTAAGAAAAAAAAAAAGAGTTTTTCTACAAAACTTTTGAATTAATATGGGCCCTCCATTTGGTGTGATCCAATGGTCAAAAATCTATAGAAACCAAATAGGAGGAACCAAGTGGCAGATAGGAACCATGGCATAGAAACTGAATTATAATAAATATTGAAGGGTATAACGGTCTTTTTAGTCTGACAAGGAGCAGCTTCTCCTGACTTCATGTGAATCAAAAGCTGCTTCTGAATCAGGTTCCGAGTACTCGTCGTCATGTAAAAAAAAATTGTTCATCCTTTCCCCTGGCTCCGGCGCTCACGCCGCCGCCGCCCCGCACTTCCCCGCCGTGCTCGTCCACCCCACACACCGCCGTCCCCATCCCCAGCCCCCTCGCGGCCCGCTCACGCCGCCACCCCCCAGGCCACCTCCACGGTCCTGGCCGCCGTGCCCGCTGCATCGCCGCCCGCCCGCGCCAGGCGTGCTGCTTTGGCTTCTCCCCGAAGAAGACCCTGCAGAGGGCGCCGTCGGCCAAGGCCAAGACGAAGAAGGTCAACCACGGGTCCAGCGACGTCCTTGGCGTCGACGCCGACGAGTGGGGCGACGAGAACAGGAAGATGGTCAGCGAGCTCAGGGAGCAGCAGCGACGGCTCAGGAAGGCGATGGAGGACCAGGTGCAGGTCAGCAGGGACACCACCAAGATGGCGCGCTGGGTCAAGCAGGCGTCCGCGTGCATGACGCATGTTGAGGGCCTGCTCAGTGATTGCGAGGACGATGAGGAGGAGCTCAAATGAGCTCATGCCAACGCTGCTGCTCATCGCCGGTTGTTCCAGTGTTTTGGTTGCATAGTCCCGTTTCAATGGCTGCCTGGAGACTTGTTTGATTGATACCAGGTTCACAACTTCACTATATAATCTGGAAGGAAAAAGTCTACTTAACCCCCTAAACTATGGGGCTGTGACTACTCCTTGCCATGAACTTTAAAACCGTCTAACGAGCACATTAAACTTTTGTAAACCGTGCAATCCACCCCCTGGCCGGTTTTGGGAGGGCTGTTTTGCCCACGTGGCGGCCAGCATGGAGTGGTTTTGCCACCGTGGCGCATGGGATGACAACGAGGTGTTGTGAATCGGACCGGCAATTTGGGCCCTACCGTGGGGCGTGCCTGGTGCTTGGGACCCAGCTCCTCCTCTCCAGCCTCCAGCCGCGCGTCCGACGCGATCGCGGCGGCGCCTCGCCGGCCCCCGTCGCCCTTCCCTCATGCCGCATCGCCGCTGCGTCGTCCAGCGCTTGCGGCCGTGCCTGCGCGGCCGGGGCGAGCACCGCGTCCCACACGCACGCGTGCGGCCCAGCCCCCCCCGCTGCTCCGGCCGAGCAAGCATGACCGCTCGACGCGATGGCAAAACCGGGCGGATACCCGCCGGCGGCGGCGCTCCGGCGATGACGATGCAACAGCGAGCAAGGATCCTGTGCGTGCTCAACAACATCGCGCCGCCCGACGGGGACTCCAACCAGCGCCTCACGGCTGCCTTCCTCTCGTGGTGCACTGTCGCCGCGTCCCCGGCTCGGCGCCGCAAAAATTCATCGCCGCGCCGAGTTAAGTCGCCGCGCTCCACGCGGCACCGCTTCACGGCCGCCGCCGAAAGCCGGCCGTCGACCTCACGCCCGGCACCGCTTTCGCTACACGGCCGCCAATGCGCACATCGTCACCTCCGGCGCCTGCTCTCCGCATGGGCACTACGCCGATTCCACGTCGCCGTCTTCTTCCATGAGCAGCAACCAGCCATACGCCGGCGCAACCGACCTCGGCCCTCATCCGCTTTGCGACGACGGCGGAGTCGCAGGTCGAGGCCGAAAAGCGAGGGCGAGGCGCGAGCGTTGGGCGTGGAGGCGGTGGTGCGGCGATGGCGGCATCGCTTGGCGGCGGCGCCAGGCGGCATCGGTAGCACTCTGGTTGAGCAGCGCGAAAGCAGAGCGCGGGCGGCACCGAGATCGAAGGCTACGACGGCGTCGCGCTGCAACGGAGCGCTAGGTGTCGGCGTGGGTGACCGGCGAGTCTATGACCGGCGGCGACGCGGCGCTTCGGCTGCTAAGGTGCGAAGCGAGCGGCGCGGCGTGGTGGCCTTCGTCGACCGGCGCCACGGCGGGTGCGGTGTCTGCGCGTCGCCTCTGGCGCCGACGAAGTCGCGCCCGTGCCCTAGGGCTTCCGCTGATCGCGTCGTCCGCGCCGCCCGGTCTCACTCACCGCCATGCTCCAACGTGTTTTTTCTTTTTATTCATTTTACTAATATAGATGGGTCCCACCCGTCGGTCGATTCAAAGACATCCGCCAACGCCACTGTGTCAAAACAGCTCCAACGTGGCCGCCCGTGGGCAAATCAGCCCTCCCAAAACCGCCCGGGGGTGGATTGCACGGTTTACAAAAAGTTTAATGTGCTCGTTAGGCGGTTTTAAAGTTAGGTGGCGAGGAGTAGTCACGTACCATAGTTCGAGGGGGTTAAGTAGACTTTTTCCTAATCTGGAAGTCAGATTGTGTGGGGACTGCCCATACAGCCTTTATTATTTTTGTTTATGCAGATAACAACTTTTGGCATCAGATCCTTTCCTCCATAACCTTTTGTTAGTGGTGGTCCGGCGATTAACTAGTGTACAGCTTTTTCTTGCCCTTTCTTGTGATGTGAGAGAGGAGGGGCAGTACTATCCTAAGAGATGTTGTTTTGACTTCAGTAATTGCTGTGCTCATGCTTAGCTAGGTGCATTTATTAATGTGAGGGGCTTGTATGAAATGTGCACTCCCTTTAAAAAGGAAATACAGCTTTGACCTTTGTGGTGAAATAACAGCATTGTCTAGCCGGGGAGTAGCCTCCATTCTAAAAACTTCCTTCTAGCAGGTCCATATCTCTCCATTTCTTTGAACGTAGCAGCATATATCTCTGGCTACAATGCAAAATTAATGAGCAAGGGTATGAGATCAATCTTATAAGTTGGCATTTTTTATCATGCTTGATTTCAATCAGGACAACACACACTGCTGTTGCAAATGTGCAGGTCCTTGTAGTGAATTACTGTGACTTTGGCAGCAACAGTAACCTTGGACTCTTGTTATAACTGAACCAAGTTGATATCTAGTAAAAAAAAAAAAGACGCATATATATTTACATTCCCAGGCCATTGAAATAGACAAAGTTATCAGACAAACTGAAATTTCAATTGAAACATCATTACTCCAATATGCCTTTATACAAAGTGAAAAACAGCTTCAGTGAGCTCCCAGAGCTACATCAAACCATAAACAAACACCTAATACTACAGTAAAAGCACGCCTTCAATTTCCATTTCGTCAGTCAGGTCCCAGGGCTTCATGTTGCCATCAAAGTGTATCACTGCAGCAATACGGATTGCCTCAGGACTGATGCTTGGATTATAGCCAAAACCCATTACATGGCATGACTTATCTAGTGGCTTGGTACTGCCGTAAAAGGACATCAGCGCAGCTGTTAGAATGGATGTAGGATCCCATAGCTCGCCATCATCATTCTGCCATAAGAATATACAAACATCAGTCCCTTGGATCAAAATCAGATGAATTTGATTTTGATAAGAATGGGCAACTATAGGCATCATTCGCAATATTACATACAAATATTACACATCAGAGACAAATGCAGAACATATTGTTAGTTAGATTATGAAGTAAACAATTTCAGGCTTCAGAGCAAAAGCATTACTAGAGCACAATTGCAATTTCTTAGAGGGTGGTAAATGCCATGAGCGAAAGAAACAACTGAATATAAGATGGTCCTCTGTAAAGTATAAAAATCCCCTGTCTGCTAGCAACTGAAATTTGAATCCAATAATTCAGAGACACTAGGCCACCTGTTGTAACACTATGCTAGTTTAAATATGCTATATTTCAGATCATGGTTAACCCAAGTCCCCAGCTCAGTTCCTAAGCACCCAACTGCAAATCAGAGTGTAAGTAAAAAATGTCATCCAGACTTTTTAGGCCAACGACGTGAGGTGGGGATATTTTTAAGCGCCAGGCAGGGATAAAAACATACTACTAGCAAGGATTGGTGCAACATGTTTCAAGTGTCTACAGAACCTAAAGCTCTGTTCAGATTACAACATCTAGAAATGAGGTACAACAAGACAATAGCACATTTATAGCTGCAAGACAAAATGGATCTAACTAATTAATTATTTCACTTAAGAACTGAAACCTAAACATGTTTTAAATTCCGTAGTTACAAAAATAACCTACCTATCATTAGCGTGTTGCTCTCCCAGTATGTGATACCTCATTCCATCATCGGATCCTTCGTTTCCTACAAATCATTATATGGAACAAAAAATAAAATTTCATATTAGTTCCATAAAATAAGCGGACAAATGAACAAAGGGGTTAATTTTGTAAATAAGCGGACAAATGAGCAAAGGATAAGCTCTGAATTAAGTTTCATCAGAAAAAAAAATCTGAATGGCTTCACAAATAAAATGGGCTAGTTAAACATTGACCAAAAAATGCACTTTTTCACCATTATGTGTAGATTGCACAGCTAGCAAAAGAACTAAGAAACACTTTATTTATTTATTTTTACAGATTTCCTGCGAGAATTACTCTGAACCACCACATTATTGCCGCTGGCTTGTCCCATCCACTTTTTCTGAACTTTGATACAAAGTACCAACCATCTCCAGCTACCAATCGGTGAAATCAAACTATAGCATAGTAATAGCCTTCTCTGAATTGTTCCTTCTTGTGCCAGAACCGGGCACAAAGCATCAGCAACCACTAATTTACCTATGCATTAATAGGATCACAGCTACATAGTTGCCACACAAGCAAAGAAACTGAATTGGAAAGAACATTACCTGGGACTTCTTGGGCGAGCTGGACAAGCACGGTGGGATGTCGCCGTTAGCAGGCGGCAGACACCCCGATCCCGTGTTCCAGGTCATTCGCGAAGAGGAGGGGCAGGGTGGCCGAATCCACCCTCGCGCTCCACCCACCGGACAAGGTACGCCGGCTGCGGCGCGATGTGCGGGGCGGCGGCCGAGGGAGAAGAGAAGGAACCTGCCGGGCTGGGGAGGGAGGTGGAGAGCGAGTGGGAGGTTGAGGGCGAGAGCGTGGCGGGCGCAGGCACCTTCGTGGCGGCAGTTGACGTCGTCGTCGGCGGCGGCGGCAGCGGGGATCCTTCCGGGCGAAACTACGATGGGCGCCGACGCGGCGGCGAAACTACCTACGATGGACTAGGCTATGCGGTTCCTCTATACAGGAGAAGCTGACTTACGAAAAAAAAAAACTGAGAAGCTATAGATTAAAAAAGTACTAATCTACCCTTAATGACGAGAATTAGGTGGAGGAACCGGTAAAACGCAATTCAACGGGAGGCGAGCACCGTAAAAATTCTCAAAAAAAAAAAGAGATTCTCTGTACAAGACGAAGCCCAGGCTGATATGGATTCAGGAGCTTAGCGCAACATCGCTGTGCCTGGTCCCGTTCTCCATCCGTATCCATGACACGGCCGAGAAGGGCTCCTCCGTCACCTGGATGATCCTCGCTCCTTTGGGCCAGTCACCGTACCCCCCGTACCCCGTGTGGCGTGCGAAGCACAGCCATAGCTCCTCGTAGGGGCAGCACCAGTCCAGCCCGTGGTTGTGCCCAACAAACACTGCCTGTACGTGTCATCAATCAAAACACAACAGTGTCAGCGAGTGTATTCTGATCGATCCAAGCACATGAACAGTGACCGAATTGCTTATCTGAACCACTCACTCACTGGACACACCTTCACTGAGGGCCTCTTGGCGAGTGCATCCATGATGCCCCATTCAGCTGCCTGTGGCGCCACTTCCTCCTTGTTGATGGACCCAACGCAGGGCTTCCTTATCTCTGACTTGGCCTGTGGACCTACCTTGGCATACGCCGTGCTTGGTATATGCCAGAAGATGAGCTCAGGGATCCTGCATCACTCATCCATCAACAGGGATAAACAAGAAACAAATGAGGATCATACCGATATATTTAATATTAATATTATTATATTATGATGAAAAAAAGAAACAGTTTTTCCTTTTCCCAGAGTAGATAAAAGTTTGTGAAAACAAAGTTACTGACAGCCATTTCTAACCAACCTTCCATTTGGATTAAGGAACTGAGACTGGCTCTGAAACCACCTGACCTGAGCGCTGGACACCACCTCGGTATACGACCCACCTCCCGAATCGAGGAAATACATGAGGAGAGCCGGCTTATGCTCGTCGCCGCCGCCGCGAGATCGTCCTCGTCGCGACGAGAGCACTTTGCAGGACGTAGTTGGAGACGCCGGGCCACAGCTCCTTGGGTCCGCTGGACGAGTAGGACAGCATCCTGTTGGCGCCGGTCTCCGCCGCCATGAGGTCAGTCCGTGGAGTCCCTCGGAAGCTGCACCCTGAATCCGGCGTGCTCGTCGGCGACGGGGTCGCGGGGCAGCGAAGCGGTGGGATGCCGTCCGGGGAGAACCACTCGGACGGCCACTCGAATGGCATGTCGTCGTGGTTGCCGAACACCGTCGCCCATGGGATGTCTCGGCTTCGGGAGGACGAGATGGCGCGGTCCCAGTATAGGCTCGCGTTTGGGATCGGGAGGTTGTTCGCCGTCACCAGGTCGCCGAGGTACACCACGAAGTCTGACAAGGATTGCGCGCATGGCATGGCAGAGACGACGACAGAGTAGCTGAGTCGAGTGCGAGAAGAACGCGGGAGGGAAGGGAAGCAAATGAAAGAAAGCATCGGCAAGGGAAGGACCGACCTGGGTTCTCGGCGTCGAGGACGGCGGCCATGACGCGATCGGACCCGGCGTCCTGTGCGGGGGCCCAGTCGGTCCACGCGTTCTCGCCGTAATGCAGATCCGCGAACAGGGCCACCTTGAACACTCCTCCTGGACCGAACCTCAGCGGCGGACGGTGCTCCGTCGCCGGACGCAGTCCGGCCACCACGGTGAGCGCCAGCGCGACGGCGAGCAGTGTGCCGGCGGCCGCGAGGCCGTGCCACCACTTGCGCATCGCGAATTTTTCGGGTTTTTCGCAACGGCACGCCGGCGAGCTTGGTGTGTTGTTGGTGGATTGCCGGGCTCGGAGAAAGGAAAGGAGGGAGGAGGTAGTGGGAGCGAGACGTGACGTGACGTGACGGCTGGGCTGGGCCTGGACGCGTGGCGGTGGGAGTACGGGCCGTGGCAGACTGGCAGCTCAAAGACCCAAAAGCAGCTGGTGGTGATCATTGGTAGAAGCTTCAGAAATCAGGAAACGGAGGCCGTTCAAACAAAAAAAAAAAAGCTTCAGAATTCAAGATCCCTTTTCAAAAAAGATGCTGCGTGAGTGACGGACTCAGTGACGCCGTGCACCACGGTGGATTAATTAATAGTGTTATCCTCTACGTGTCACACTCCTCTATTGGAGTCATCATATACTGTACACTGCTGCCTAGTATATAAAAAAATGAAAAAAAAATTAAGTAAAAGGGAAACGGAGGCCGTTTAAGCTACGCTTTTCAAGCGCGTCAGCAAACAGGGGAATATGCTCTGCTGCCGTGTGGCTACGAATCCTGGGAAAGGAAGCAAACGAGACAAGGATGTTTCAAAAAAAAAAAAAAAGAGCAAACGAGACAAGGAGTCATGGCCAGGCAGGAATATGCTTTGCCTGCTTGACGACCAATGACTGTTGACGACATCATCTAATTCCTAGTAGGAGCCTAGCAGATACTCCTTAAATGCGGATAGCTAAGAAATGATTTATCTAACGTCCGTTGTGAAATAAGGAAGCGAGATCTCCTACTAGAAATTAGATGTCGTCAAGCAAATATTGTCCTGCTATCCGCATCTAATTCCCAGTAGGAGTATCTGTTAGGCTCACTCCCACCACTGCACATGCCGGGCTGTCTTGATTTGTTCTCGTCCCAGAAAAATAAGAATTGTTCTCATCCTGTACAACACTTGCTACCTTGTGGTATACCAGCGAACCTCGGCCTATTGTTAGCTATAATCTAAAAATTTTACTTTGTTATCTAACGTTTCAGGGCTTAAACAAAATGTTGACATGTAGAAACGCTGCTTTTGTTCAAACACTAATAATATGTCTAAATAGGAATGAAAAGATTTGCACAAACATACTCTTATTGTCTCTACTGACTCTCATCTCTCCACCTCACAATTGTTGTTAATAATAATATGAGGCTAGTTAGTTTAAGATCAAATACCACTACACCAACAAATCAATTGCGCTGAGTTGCTAAATTTTGGCAGTAGGTACAATGCCCTCATGTGCATCACCGTTGCACATGGGGGCATGTGCCCCTAGAACAAAGAACAACATCACCTAACTAAGATGGTGTTTGGATCAAGAATGGTAACACAAACGTGAATGTAAATAAAACACTCCGGTAACATTAACAAAAACATTATAAAATAGATTTTGTTTAATTCACTACATCGGAGTAATTACTGGTCACCCGCTAAGATGAAGCTGCCACAGTTAGATGGGAGATGACCGCCGTCTGACCGATTACGCTAGGGAGAGAGCGGTAATAACTTTGTATAGGCCAGTATCGAATCGGCTGACGGTGAGACTTAATTACAAGATTGGAAAACAAACAACTACTAATTGGATTTGTTACCATCCGCAATCGACCATTAACTGGCTGGCTCATACTTCACTGTTAAAATTTGGGAAAAAGAGCATCAAACACTTAAAAGAATATTTCATCGTTAAATCTTAGAATACGGATGAATGTGCCCCCACCACAAGAAAACTAATCAAGAGCTACACTAAGTCGACATGTGCATATATAACTTAAAAAACATGACTTGGACACGACGAAAAAAGCAGTTTTTTCTAAGAAATGTGCCACGCCATCTGCATATCTCATCATCACAAGTAAGTATAGATCACAGTGAGGGATGTACATACGCTTGTGTATGCTGCTACGCTACGCATGGCGTATACATACACCCTCCCCCCGCGTACACGTCTGAGCCAACAAACGCTCAGCGGTCGCAACAATTCCTCTGCCGCTGTATACACGCAAATGCACACTCTCACACACACCCCATGACCCAATACGTGTATTCACATCTCAGATTGGACGAGTTCAATTCGATCAATCTACGCAATGCAATGGCCGTCCATGGATGGACGAACACGAAGGTGCAGCCATGTCGTCAGTGTCGCCGTCAGGCTCCAAAGGTGATGGGGTACACCCTCTCCATGTTTGGGTAGAAGAGCCCCCAGTTCTGCTCCACGCCGGCCTCCTTCTGGTCCTCGTTGAACATGGCGAACACGTAGGCCTCCACCCTCCTGGGCCGCCGCGGCGTGCCCTTCCACACGTGCGTCACCAGGTTCTGGTTGTACGTCCTCGCGTTCTCCACCGACGCCGCCGCGCCGCCGCCGTCGGCCACCCGGTCTCCGACACCACCACCCTCACGCGCTCACTCCCGGCGACGCCGAGCTTCCCCACCGCCGCGTACAGCGCGTCCACCGTCGCGTCGAACAGGTTCTGGTACCCGTACTCCCCGTCCTGCACCACCGTCTCCGGCGACGTGAACAGCGCGAAGTCCATGCCCATGTGGCCCAGCGCCAGCGTAGACGAAGTAGGGGTACAGGTTCGCCAGCAGCGGCGCGCGTGTCCGCGCCAGGAACGACACCACGTAGCCCATGAACGACCGGGCCTCCTCCGTGAACACGCCCGCCGACGGCGGCAGGTGCACGGCGATGGTGCCCTGCGAGATGGCCGTCGTCACCTTCACGTGGCCCAGCCCGGCGGCGGCGAGCGGCGTGCACGTTCTCCATGGCGGGGACAAGGAACTGCGTCTGCCCCACGGGGACCTCGTTGCCCACCACCACGTAGCGGAAGGACACCGTCGGGTGCGCCTGGATGTGGTCGCGGACCCACGCCGCGGCGGCGGACGCGCTGGACGCCAGCGTCGTCAGGACCTCGTTGGGCGCGCCCACCACCACCTTGATGCCGCTCCGCCCAGCGCCGCCAGCGCCTCGCCGTCGGGCCAGTAGAGCCGCACCACCGTGAAGCCGTTCTCGCGGAGCATGCCCACCACCGTGCTCGCCGGCGGCAGGTTGTCCCCGCTCGTGCCGTAGCACACGCCCACTGACGCCGCCCCTGCATTCGATTTGGAGTTGGACCCCATTGTGAATGGTGGATCCACACCACACAAGTGATTCAGTGAGCACAGGCAAATGACAGATTATTAAATATAAATGTGACGGAATCGATTATATTAGCATCAAAGACTATGATTTCCTGCAGGTGGTTGTCGAATTGATCAGTGGCTACTCTGATTTATACCCATCAATCAATCAAAAAGCTATCTTCTTCACAATATGCATATGCGTGGAAGAATCGATGAGTAAACTGCTAGGAATGGAACACAGTACATGTACATCCAACCCATCAAGGAGAGACGAGTGACAGTAACTGAAACACTAATTAAGTTATGCGTGGAAGGAAGGATGTATCAATTTGATTAATTTGTTTCATCTTTCTTGTTGCCAAGAACACAGTTATTACATTTTGATTGTAGTACCATGGTATGGATGAATTCTTGAGGAAGGTATCCAGTAAAGTGTTTTTGTTTATGCAGTCACGCAGAGGTTGAAATTGATCTTAATATGGTTGCAATTGTCTTGATCTTAATATGCCATATGCATCTACATCAAACCTTGGGTGCTCTGCTCACTTGCAGAGTCAGTCAGCTATGGACTGTGAGTCAGTATACACGACGTTCAGATAAGGGCGGGGCTTAAGGCGGTTCAGACATCTTTTCTGACCATTTCCGTTCCGTTTCCATTGTGAATGAACTTTGATGTAGGAAGAAAAGGACATATAACTGAATTTTTCCGGCAGATTCCGTACTCGCACTCTGTCTTCTTTCAGTAGTGCTCTTCGATGGTACATGATGCTAATTCTGAAGAATTTTAAATGGTTTCTGATTGGCCATGCTTCACAATCTTATCCTTCCTGGTTCATAGTAGCTAGCTGGGTCAACAGTCAACTAGTACTACTACTAGTACTAGTAGTACATGGCAATGACATGCCGTGTAGTGGAGGGAGGTAGTTATTGACGGTTAAACCAACGGCTAGTCTATTACTATACGGCCAGTAATCAGCATCAGCATTTAATCCATTGGATAAAGACATGAAGAGAGTCCTTAGCTTCTGTTGCAACGTCTGCAACAGGACCGTTGGTTGGTTAGTCCTATTGTCACTCACACACATCCTCTTCCAAAGGGAACAAAGCGACATGAGGAGGGAACCAAAGATGTCCATGTCAGCATAAAGCAACAGCTCCTAGCTGCTGGCTGCTAGCAGGAGTAGCCATAGCTCTAGCACTAGCTTGGATGCAGGCCTTGCAAGCAACATGGATTATCAGTGAGTGAATTTGCAGACGAGAGATGAGATGCAGGCATAGGCTAAGTGTAGTGTAACTGGTGGTCGTCAACCTACTCTGTACTTGGATAATTAAGGATAACTACCCTTGCCGTGCAGGTGCAGTTGCAGTTGCAGGACAGTCAGAGAGCCATGCATGCATCAATAATGGGTTAGTGCAATTGCAGTTGCAGGTCAGTGAGCGAGTGAGTGAGTAGTCAGTAGTCATGCATGTACTGTACCCACAGAAGCTGGTATACTGTCCAGCATCACTTATGGGTCCTGATTGACTGGATTCCGGCCCCAAACAGAATGTTGAGCTGCTAACTGAAAAAGCATATACTACGTACGCAAGAACCTGACCTGACCAAGGGAATTAAACAGAAGCCTTTGCTTGCACAAATTTTCAACAGTTTCCTTACTTGTTTGAGCAACAACACTCATTCAGAGAACCAACAGCTAGCAGGTAACTTAAAGTTCAGCTGAGATTGGATTGGATTAGTATGTACGGAGGATTAGCCATGCATGCCACTCCAAGCTCATCTAAATTTTCAGAAGACAAGATAAACAAAAGCAGAGTGTCAGAGAGAAGAGAGAGATTACTTGTAAAGATGGAAGCCAAGATAGTGATGATGAGGAGGAGAGGCAGCGCCCTGTGGAAGCTGGACAGGGGGGAAGCTGATGTTCCTGCACCTTTCGCTGCCATTGATGGTCTCTCGATCTCTTCCTGATTCCTGCCTGTCTTCTAGTTCCAGAACGATGGCTACCAAGCCAGGGGAGAAGCTGCTGCTTCGTCTTGCATGCAGTGCTTGCTTGCTCAGTAACCACTAAGCGCAGCGCTACCTAGCTTCTGAAGGACTCCATACCCTTTATATATAAGCTGCAGTTGAGTTGGGTCCAGACTCCAAATGAATATATGCTCTTTTCCGCTGCTGATGGTCAGCGTCTGCCCAACTTCGGTTAAGGACGACTCACTGATTCAGGCAACGTAACAAGTCACACTGTCCGGTAGGAGTAGGAGGCCTCGCACTGGTTGTTCTCAAGTCAAATTTCAAAGGCACCCACAAAGACAGTGGCTCCACGCTCGAGTTTCGACCAAACATACACGACTCTGGATCGTGTAATAAGCTGCACGGGCAATAAATAAATTTCAAACAGGTTCAGTTCAGGTCGTCTCGTACTTGCTCCACTCATTATATGCAGCTTAATTGCTTGACCAGTATTTGTTGTGAAATTTGAAGTCCTTATTATTACTTATAAATCTTGGATGGATGCTGCAGCAAGACTGGAATTTACATCACAACTAGAGGATATATATGCATGGTTTAAATATTTGGGGTTTGAACTTTGAACTTGATGTCTGTTTACTACTACTCTGCATCTCAAATAAAGTTCTGAAACCACTCTGCTTGTCTGGTACCTTTCAAGTTGGGGCCTGCATCGGACGATGTGCAAATTTGGTGCCGGAAAGAAGGATAACTTGGCGTTTATGCAAATGGTCCTCTGAAACTACAGCTAGACCTGTACGTCGTACTGCATGCCTTTGCCATACGTGCCCCTAACCACCGGTGAAGACATATTAGGTGCACCGAATGCATGGACATGGACACCCTCTGCGTACCGTACCATTTTGTTTTCAAGAAAACAAAAAGGTTTCGAAATGTGTGTTTTCTTAAGTACTAGTAGATACTAGTGAAAGCTACATGTCTCCATATATCCGGGCTTTACTAAGCGTATTACCGGACGATGATTCTGTTATTAAAGAGCAAAGCCTAACTTATTAAAGAGCAAAGCCTAACTTACGGGCGGGGAATTCGCTTTAATTTAGTCCCACTTTCAGATATGAGATGAGATCGGCCCATTCATCATAATCACTATGTGTAACGTGATATTTCCTTGGTAATCTGTCCCTATTGTCATGATAGGGTCTCCTTTACTCGATCTCTTTCTCCTTGTTACGTTTACCTAGCTTTTAACTACGTGGAAGTAGCTATCTGTTTTCGTTACTCGCTATCATGTGTGATAAGTAAGTGGATATATATTAGCTAAATATATTGCTTACTTTTCACCCACACTCTTAGCTAGGTAGGAGTACCTACATGCGTAAAGCTGAAACTTTGAATTAAGGCAAAACCAATAGTTACAACAAGGAAATCATGGCACATGCAAAAACACCTTTGGAGTGGCACTCGAGAGTTTCTGCCGAATTATAAGATATTTTTTTGTATCAAAGCCCAAAAATATAACGTTGCTAAGAACCTAGGAGACATACGTGGTATCTGCTTGGTATCTGCTTTTCTCGCAGAAGAAAGAGAAAAAGAATTACTCCTTCCGTTTGAAATTATAAGGTGCTTTGACTTTTTTAATTCATATATTTTGCTATGTATTTACATATATTATTATATTTAGATACATAGCGCAAAATGGAAGCAGAAAGAGAGTTTGTTATAATAACCATTGCGCCACAAACTAGTAGCTCACAAGATTGCAATTACATAACAAACCATATTGCGGCAGTGATGAAAGACGAGTGACATCCATTGCACTGCCAGCGCCCTCAGGTGTTTGTAACCCGCCAAACACCATTTCATTCCTCAACCTCTCTAGATTAGGACCAGCATGCACATCTGTGTGGCACATAGAGAAAGAATAGTGGATGATCGAGGGAGCGAGTTTGAGGAAGCAACCGATCAGTTAGGTTAGGTGTCAGCGCCTAGGTAGGAGGAGTACTTTTTACTTGCTGCGCCTACACCTGCACTCGCACGCACGCAATTAGTGGCCGTTTTTGCTGAGAAATTCAAAAAGAAATTAGTGGCCGTTTTTCTGTTGAAGCATGCAGGTAGGCGACCGAGTGGCCGGAACGGACGTCGATCGGGGCTGGAGCTCTGAACGACCGGCAATTCGGCGTGCGGTTTATGGTCCGGTCGCCGGCGACGAGAGACGTCAAAACTAACTGCTGGTTGGTTCGTCCACTAGCTTCCGGCCGTTGTTGATTTGATTTTTTTTTTTTTTTTTTTTTTTTTTTTTTTTGAGCGATGACCGTTGTTGATTTGATGGTGGTCGGAATCGGATCGGATTGGATGGGATGGGTGGCGGAGCAGGCGAGATGGAGGTGTCAAAGCAAAGGGATGGGGGACCCGTTGTTGGGCCTATGCTGGTACCGAACGCCTGTTATGGGCCCGAGAACTGCGAGAGGACTCAGTTGGGCCACTAAAATCGTCAAAAAAACGTTGGGCCACTAAAAAATTACTCAGGCCTTTGGTCGTCGATCAGGCTTGTTCGTCGGCAAATTGAGATTGTCTGGGTCAGTCCCAATTTAACCACCCTACTCCGTGCTAATTGTCACGAGAACAAAGTGTAATTTTAAAAACATATGTTATTGACAGTGTAACACCTAAATTATTAATCATTTCTTCTGTGTAATTTAAAGTAACCATATCAATTTGCATCAGGAATTCCCACCCTCCTATTAATTATGATCAATAATCTAAATTACCGTTTAAATTTGCATCAAAAAATTAACTACATATGTTAGTATTATTAAAATAAAATATCCCCTCAAATCTACATCTAACTTACCAACATATTATACTATGGTATTCCTAACCATAATTTGTGGCTATATATATGTTTATAATTTACCAACTTCTACCACTATATATTAATATAAAAATAACTTAAAATAAATATATGTGTCAACTATCAACTGCAAGTGTATGCGCCATGAGCCACAAACAATTTTGATTTTGTCCTGGACAGGCAGCTAAAGGACCCGGTAAGATGAATGCATCAGAATTTCCTCTCTCTTTTTATTCATGATATATATGGATATTATAGATAGATAGACTATAGATAGAGTAAGTCCTGTTACACTTCTATTTGCACCGCTCCAGTGGCTCCACAGGCGGCGGCAGCTTATTCATGTAGAGAATTATTAGGCTAAATTGATCCGCCACTCTTAGTTGAAGCGGATCGGGTACACGGGCTGCTTGTTGCCGTAGAAGAGCCCGAAGTTCTTCTCCGTGGCGTCGCCGTTCTTCTGGTTCTCGTTGAACATGGCGAAGATGAAGGTCTCCAGCGTTCCGGGCCTCTTGGGCGTGCCGCGCCCGACGTGGTCAATGAGCCCCTGATTGTAGGTCCGCGCGTTGTCCACGCTCGCCCCGAACCCGCCGGCGGACGGCCAGCCGCTCTCGGAGACGACGATCCTGACCCCGCCGGCGCCGGCCTTCTCCAGCGCGGCCACGATGGCGTCCACCATGGCGTCGAACAGGTTGGTGTAGCTGAGCCCGTTGCCGTCGTCCCTGACGGTGGTGCCCGGCTGGAACGTGGCGTAGCCCAGGTTGATCTGGCTCGGGTTGTCCCGGTACGCGAAGTACGGGTACACGTTGGCGAGCAGCGGCGCGCCGGTGCCGGCGAGGTACCGCGCGACGTCGGTCATGTACCCCTGCGCGAACGATCCTTTGGAGGGCGGGTACGAGTTGGCGATCACGTCGAAGCGCACCGACGTGGAGCACTTGATGGCCGAGAGCCCGGCGCGCGCCAGGGCGCCGTCGAGGTTGCGCATCGCCGGGAGGATGCTCTGCGTGGCGCCGCCCTGCACCTCGTTGCCGACGGCGATGTACTTGATGTTCACCGCGGGGTAGTAGGGCTTCACGTTGCTCTGCACCCACGACGCCGCGTACGAGGCGCTCCCGCGAGCTGGCTCAGGACGTTGCCGTTGCCGGTGTCGAGGATGAGGGCGATGCCGGAGTTGCGCAGGGCGTTGAGCGCGTTGGCGTCCGGGGAGTAGATGCGCATGCCAGTGATGCCCTTGGACCTGTAGAGCTGCACCACGTCGCTGCTGGACGGCAGGTTGTTGCCCAACATCCCGTAGCAGACGCCGATGGAGTGCACGCCTGCACGCAGTGCGTCGCGGCACGTGTCAGATCAGTATAGGCCGATCGAGGCACATGTACACAAATCTTAGAAAAACACGAGTGGAGTGCTTAGTTTATCTATCTATTAGCTAATAGTGGCCCACTGGTGATAAAACGTACGTACGTGTCAAAAATTAGGCAGACCGCAGACACATATATGTTCAAGATTATGCAGTAAAAGGATAGATGACGATGAGACCTAAAATTCGAACCTGTGGCGTGCACGCATGAAATCTACTGCCTAATTATTGCTGCTAACACTCCCAATTTCTTCTCCTGTGATCCGTATTGTTACAAAATAACTTGAAACAAAAAATCGCAAGACATATATAAACAAATCAATACATAGATAATAATAATAATCTCTATCTATTCATCAAGAAGTAAATATGTTATATGTGACCTTTATTTCTTTTAATTCGCTATATAGAGCTAGCCGCTGTAGGTAAATCAAAACACTCGCAAACTCCCAATACGTGCATGCATGCAATTTTTGCAAAGCAAAAACTAGCGAGTGAGGTAACAACGACGACGACAAAGAATACTCAGATCAGTACTTGTAGGAATGGTGGCAAACGTTGCAACGAGCAGAGCAACTGCAATCATGGAAGCAACTTGCCGTTGCCTCGCCATGGTTGTCGATCGATCGATCTCTCAGAGTAGCTAACTAACTACTACGAGTTAACTGTTTGCTCTCGCTCCTGGTACAATAATGCTATGAACCAATGCAAGAAGGCCATGCACCCATGGCGCCCCTTATATATGCACGTCCGGTCCGGGGGGCTGATCAGCCAGTTGCCAGTCTGGTACGTTTCCATAGGTGCATTCATGCATGTGGCGCATGCAGCTAGCTGTGTTGCACCGTTCGTTCGGCGGCCGGGGGTTGACTCGCCGTAGCTACCTAAGGCGGCCGCACACGTACGTAACCGGATGAGTGCAAAGTTGCATGGGGCGTTCTTCGTGTCGTGTCACCCTAGCTAGCAAGCTCCGGCCTACGGCGCGCGCCGGGGCGCAGCTTGACACACACGTCGTACGTCGTCGTCGTCCTACGTCCGTTTTCCAATTTCCACAGAAATAATAATGGCGGTCGACGGTCGATCTCGACGTCTCGATGCTACGAGTCCACGCGACGTGGAAGAAACCGTAGTAGTATGGCAGGCTCTCTCCTTTTCCGGCGTGTACCTGATCACTAACATAATGAGCGGCGTGGTGCACGCTCGTCCGCCCAGCACAAGCAAAGCCATATCTACACAAACTTTCTATTCCGGCCTGCACAGGAATTCTTCCTTCTCACGTCCGCTTGGTCATGTATGCATGGAAACGTACTGCGCAGCAGCACACGAGATGGCCCGGTTTTGCCGGGACAGACCGACGGGTTAAACCTTAGGTCCAGTTGGTTTGATGCAAAGTGTTTTTGAAGTATTGGATAATATATGGTTTAACAAAATACTTTAGTTTTATTTTTTGAAAGCTATACAGTCTAACCTATATGGCTGTGAGACCTCTGGGGGCGCTCATCATAAGCGTGCCGTTTGTACAATTAAACTCCTCTTAATGCAATGATGTAAATCTTTTTTATGTATTCGAGAATTTTGTTTGAAAGCTATTGGATGTTTAGATATACGAATCTTTTTAGTTTCTGCAACTATATGGTTTTGTTAAAAGTTGTAGGCTTTTTTAGTTCCAGAAACTCCACCCTCATTCTCATGACTTTTCCCCTAAACCACAGTTGGCTTATAAAACTACAGTTTCATATTTTCATGATACTATAATTTTCGAAAACTACATCATCGAAATAAACGGGCCCTTATCGGTATTCGTAGCTATATTGATAGATGCGACTTGATATCTCAATTGCACTGTTTACCTAACATGCATACCTAACGATTTAGCTAACTGTTAGCCGAATAATATTCAAGTTACAACCATTTCACTAGTTGGACCAAACTAGTTAATATCAACTATCTAATTAATATTAGCTATGAACTTTGCGGCAAAAAAAAAAAAAAAAAAATTATGAACTATTAGATAGCTATCAGTTAGTAGCTAATGGATCCAAACAGAGCTAGACAAATGCCAATGATTAAAATTGAAGAAGAAATAATAGAGGAGAAGAAAACAATAGGAGAAGTAACATTAGCCGAATAGATGGGGAAGGGTTACCAACTTACTATATGTGTCCATGTTCTCATAGAATGTACTCCCTCCATCCCATCTTATAAGTCGTTTGACTTTTTTTGGCTCCAAGTTTGACCATTCGTCTTATTCAAAAAATTTATGTAAATATTGTCAAATTCAAGTCATTCTTTAAGAACTTATACTAATAAAGAAAGCCACGGCAAAAAAAAGTGATATTTTTTGCACAAATTTTTGAATAAGGCGAGTGAGGTCAAACTTGTTGTCAAAAAGTCAAACGACTTATAATTTGAAATGGAGGGAGTACTATTTTGTAGGATAAATTTTAATGCAGTGTCTATATATTATTTATTTGTCGACATATTTTGTGTGGTCAAATCTATCAGTGTATTTGAAGTGTAAAAAATCCAATGGTTAGCAAACATATAGAAATCTAACAGATTTAGTAAAAAAAAAAAATCTGTCAACAAATAAATAACAAAAGTCAAACTTTAAATCTCATAAACTTTCTGGATATGGTCTCCGTTTCCGGTGCCCGGCCGAATCATTTACTGTACCCTAGCAACTAAAATTTGATCAATAAAACACACGATCCATAAACGATCTACGGTAAGTATACGGCGTATATATCATCTCAGGTTGCACGGATCGCATATGGCGTCTATAAACGTCGTCGTCGATCTCCTCGCATTTTCCAATTTCCACGGGAGATTGATGGCGCACCGAACGCGATCGAACAAGAAGTCCGTCCGGGCGGGCACCGCGGATTGTGGAACCCCGCCGGCCGCGTATTTCCTCGTGTGTACTCGGCTCTTTTCCTCTGTTTGCCCTTTGTTGTCTGCATGTGCTGTGCCCACCAAATTCTACCCTGCGGCATGGAATTCCTCGCTCTCCTTGCGGTACAAAGAGCGCCCAGCTCACGATCGAGCTCGCCATCTCTATCTTGTGATTTTCTTTTCCCAACTCTCTCTCTCTCTCTCCTGATCTATGTATATCCACGTGCACCTCGTATTAATCCCAGCCCTTGCGTACGTCTACGGGCAGAGAGATATATGATGCAGCTTGTGTTGACGAATGACGAATAGGTACGTACGTGGAATTCCAGGGTCTGGGGTGCTAACGGATTGGACAACCGTTTTGTATGCATTCTATTCTATACTACTAGTAGTGGATTTATTTCTGTCTCGGTTACGTTGTTTGATTCATTGTTTCGTCAGATAGATAGAGCTGCACCATCGTGGTGGCATCGTACCACCGTAGCGTACGGATGAGATCGAGTTATCCCCATCGGAGGCGACAGAGCCGTTCTTGCGATCGTCACAGACCGTCATCACACGCGTCTCCGTTCATATTTCAAACCAGTCGAGCAAAGGTGTTTGCTGTTTGCATGCGGCCGGCCGGCCATTCCTTTCATTTTATTCCATGGGCTCAATTTAGGCACAACTATACTATATATATGTGGGCCTGCTGGAGCTTCGTTCAGATTGGGCTAATATTAGTCCAATGGATCGACTCGACAGAAAGTCAGAAGGAAAACTACAACTATTCTTCAGCCCAATGGACGTGTTTGAGGTCCTAAATATAGCGTAAATTGCTTGTTTGAGGCCCCTAAACGAACTTAAATCAAAAAAATCGTCAACTACAAAGTTTCATAACATTTCGAGATCTATAATTTTTACTTTATGGAGTTTCTCCATCCAAGGTCATCGAGGACCTGCCGCCCCCGGTATTGTAAAAGCTCTATTTGCCCGATATGGCCCACTAGACAAATTGCAATGAAAAAGTTATCAATTACAAAGTGTCGAACTTTTCGAGATCTACAACTTTCATGTTGGTAGTTTCTCCATCCAAGGATGTTACAAAAATTTCAATTTCAAAATCAAATTCAAGCGCACTTTTATATGACAAGATGATTGTAAATAAAAAAAAAAACGACATTTTTCGCAAGAAAAATCGTAAGCTCACGTGGCAGGCGGATTCAAACCCGCGACCTCTCCCTCACGCGTACATCTTGTAACGCTTTCACCACACTATCACTTGTGTCTAGATTCCCTTTAAGCTGCCCACATAGTATAGAAAAAGCCGAGTGTAAATTGCCTCTTTCAAAGCCATTAATCGAGTGTAAATTGCTTGTTTGAGACCTTAAACGAGCTCAAATCGAAAAAGTCGTCAACTACAAAGTTTTATAACTTTTCGAGATCTACAATTTTTCTTTAGGGAGTTTCTACATCCTAAAAACTTTTCGAGATCTACAATTTTTCTTTAGGGAGTTTCTACATCCTAGGTCATCTACGACATGTCGCCAATCGGTATTATAAAAGCTCTATTTGCCCGATATGGCCCACTAGATAATTTTAAATGAAAAAGTTATCGGTTACGATGTTTTCAGAACTAGTGGGTCGTTCATACACGAGGTCCAAAGAAAATTAGTGGAATGGAATACACAATGGACTTGCAAATTTTTTTAAATTGATCGAGAAAAACGTGTAGAAATGGACATGAGACACCACAAAGCATAGTATGTATGTAAATGAAATCCTCACGTTCTTGTAACTTTACAATGCTTGTTCTCGAATAATTGAATGAAATATAAATGTACGCAATGTCCTCGAAAAAAAACAGTTACCATCGTATAGCATAACAACTTTATTTTGAATCTTTGAAATAATTTAAAGAATAGTTCTCTTGTTTTCACTACCGGAAAACGACGGGATAAACTGGAGCCTTGCTAGGATAGAAGAGCCCAAAGTTCCTCTCCGTGAGCTCCCCGGGCTTCTGGTCCTCGTTGAACATGGCGAACACGTACGTCTCCAACAGCCCAGGCCTCTTGGGCGTGCCCTTCCCGGCGTGGTCGATCAGGTTCTGGACGTACGTCTGCGCGTTCTGCACGGTGGCCGCCGCGCCGCCGGCGGACGGCCACCCGCTCGGACACGACGACCCTAACGGTGGGCGCGCCGGCCTTCTCCAGCGCGGCGTGCACCGAGTCCACCATGGCGTCGAACAGGTTCGTGTACACCAGACCGCTGCCCGGGTCCCTCACCGTGGTGCCCGGCTGGAACAGCGCGTAGGTGAGGCTCACGTCGCCTGAGTTGCTGCCCCGGTACGCGAAGTACGGGTACACGTTGGCGAGCAGCGGCGCGCCGGTGGACGCCAGGAACCGCGCGACGTCCGTCATGTAGGGCTGCGCGAACACGCCGCTGGAGGGTGGGAACGAGTTGGTGACCACGTCGAGCCTCACGCACGTCGACACCTTGATGCCGTCGGCGCCGTCGAGCCCCGCCGCGGCCAGCGCGGCCTGCAGGTTCCGCATGGCCGGGAGGATGCTTTGGGCGGCTGCGGTGGCATCGACCTCGTTGCCGACGGCGATGTACAGGATGTTCACGTCCGGGTGGTAGGCGCGGACGTTGGTCTGGACCCACGACGTCGCGCACGGCGCGCACGTGGCGAGGTTGGCGATGTCCTCGTTCGCGACGCCCAGGACGAGGCCGATGCCCGAGCCGCGCAGGGCCTCCATCACCTTGCTGTCGGGGGAGGTAGACGCTCATGTTGCTGATGCCGTTGGATTTGTAGAGCTGCACGACGTCGCTCGGCGGCGGGAGGTCGTCGGCTACCATGCCGTAGCAAACGCCATGGGAATGCACACCTGCAGCACGCATTGCAACCGTGTAACATGGCTCATCAATAAGACATAATCGTTTCAAACAGATGTATATATAGATGGGAGATCAAAGTTTTGGTGGTTCGAAAAGGCAGAGCTTTCATGTTTGTTGATGGTGACTGAAAAACCATAGCACTATGCAGCAGTACTGTACGTGTTTGTATTGAATTTGGATGCATTTTTTTAGTTTTTTCATGACGGAATTACAAGTAGTTGTGAACTAAACCAGATACACAACTAGATGCATGATACCGTATCCTTTCTTATTATTAGGTGTTGTATAAATATCGTCTGACATCATAGACATTATTACGCAGAAGCGTGAACCCGTGGCCAAGCCTCTGTCCCTAGTGTGCCGAGCGAGCCAAGGCGCGTGACCTGATCGAGACTTGCTTGTCTTGCTCAAGGGTTCATTCGCAGGATCCCCCTCAGGCGAAACGGGCGGTCCTAGGCCCCACGGCCCTAGGCTCAAGCGAGGCGTGAATCTTACCTAATGTTTGGACAGGGCGAGTTTATCCCTTCATTGGTCTGATTCGTTCCGTCCCACTATTGCCATATGTAATAATCCATATATTTATATCCGACAATGAGATAAGCTAATTATTTGTATTTTCAAATTTCAAAGCTAATTGCTATGAAACATTTTTTCCAACACTACTCGTGCATCTAAAAGCCTTCGGTTAGATATAAACAACACACTAGCGTAACTAAACTCAAAAGCCCCACTTCACTCTTTCAGACACTCCTCGTCATCTAGCTAAAAAGGCACGTATCCACTAATAATTCTATAATGACTGCTGTATTTTTCATCTAATAAAATAACGACAATTCTCTTACCGTCCTAAAAAAGACTATTGTTTTTAAGAAATACACCAAAGTTTAAACCATATTCTTTGCGACGTAAGCATAGTTCCTTGGTGGAATCTGTTCATCCAGTTTTCAAGCATCAAGCTTAACATGGGTGATCATATTTTTCTATATTTATTCTGAAATTTAAAAACAGTGTTCTTTCATTGGTAGAGGATGCGCCCATCGAGTAGAGTTTACGCATGTGTTCATAGGAGTGTACGTACACGTACATGAATGTTTGTGTTTGTATTTGAATCATGAATGTTTGCGTTTGTATTTGATCTATTTTTTTTTTCTTCTAAACTTAGCAAAATTTAAAATGTTGCAAGAATTGAAAAGCAGGTGTCCGCCGCTTCCAGGCCACGTCCATGGACAAGTAAGGCCAGCCCATAAGTGTGTGACGGCCCACCTGGAAGATGCAGGAGCAAATGGAACCCAAGTCGACAGGCCCAGCTGAGTTACAGGGATGCGTCGTGACCGTGGCGGATCCACCGAAACGGCGAGCTCTGGCACGGTGGTGCCTGCCGACTGCCGAGCTCTCTGGCGCGGCTAGCTCCGGCCTCCCCGCTCAGATTTCCTATCCCCTTCCCCTTCCTCCCCAATCCCCATCCATCCACGTATCCAGAACCTTCGAGTGTATTCTAGAAAACCAAGTTATTACTCTGTGTACCAAGTCGGCTGTACCAGCATCTGTGTTCGTATTCAGATTTCAGAGCTGTTGTGATCCAGGAGCAACCACCACCGCGCCGGAATCTGAGTGAACATGACAATAGAGAAGATGTCGGCTTAGATCTTAGCAACGCTCGGCGGCACAGGTCGGCTGAAACCACCGATGTCTTCGTTCTCTCCATCGACTCCCCACTGTCCCACACCCATGGGCACCAAGGACTGCAAGCAAGCGTTGGGTCACCAGGGGTGCTGTTGCGAGCTTCAGCAAGCCGGCGACGTCCTCCTTGGCGTCGTCCATGGCTTCCTCGACCTCTAAGCTGCCCCTGCCGCAGGATGTCGCTCCCGCCAGTACAACCGTGAGCACCGACCACATCGGGCAACGCACACCAAGTGTTCGACGTTTCGTCGCGACCAGTACGCTATGTTTTTTTTTTTTTTTTTTTACGCGCAGCAGGGCAAGCCCGCATATATTAATAAGTAGAAGAGTAGAGAATTACATGCGCAAGCCGGCAAGAAACAACTTCCCCGGATTGACAGACTGTCAAACCGGGGAGAGATACTAAATTTACTACTCACACTCTAAAAACAACCGTAGAGCATCATCTAGCCAAAAGACCGGCCATGGAGACTCCACCATGTTCCGTCCCGCGCCTCCGCCGCTATTGCAGCCAGCGCCCTGCAGAGCTGCATGTCATCAAGCCTTGCCGCAGCCCTTAATGCATTGACCGCCTCCTCCAGGTCCCGCTCCAAAGCTGCCAACGTAGTTTGTGATTGCAATGTCTCGGCGCCGACGACCCGCCATTGATGAAAGTCCAACTCACGCGCAAAGCTTGAAGCCGCCTCGCTGCGCCACCGGCACAGAGGAAGGACGAAGGCCCGACGCACGCGCTAGATCGTGTGGGAGCTAGTGGCCTTCGCCGCGGTCCTCGACCTCCTGGGTTGCTTCTCAACAGCCGGGGATGCGGCCGGCCTTGGTAGCAACGGCTCAGGGACCTTCTTGAACATCATCTTGCAAAAGGATGCGCAAGCACTGTTGTCCTCTGTCTCAGTGCATTCATCGGCATCCCCTGCTCCTTGGCCGTCCACCTCCTCCTCCAGGGGTGTGGTCAAGTCCTGCAGCTCAACATCCATACCTTGGCCCATCTCCAGGGAAGCCTCAGCCGGGGGGAGAGTGACCTCCAGCGACGCTTCTATCTCCGAAGACTCGACTGGTGTGGAGGCTGTCCCGGCCGCCGGTGCTCCGGTTACCATGGCGAGCGAAGCGGCTAGCTCCTCCAACATAGGGTCCACCCGTGCCGGAGGCTCCTCTGCCACGCAACGCACCAGCACGTGAGGCTCAAGCGCTGCAGAGTGGCGTGTAGCAGCGATGTCGACCTCCACCACAGCGAACTCGCACATTGCCTACGATGTCGAATCGCACGGTGTCCACCCGCCCCCGCGTCGCAGCTCGGGGCGTCTTTGGGGGGCGTAGATGGCGCGGCGTGAGTTGAGCCGCCACCCTTCATTGTCGATGGCGTGGCTCGGCCGCCCGACTTCGCACGGTGGTGGAGGCCATGGCAGCTGCCAGCAACGAGATGGTCTCGCATCACGCTTGACACGGTGGTCGCCGCCGAGACAACGGAGCGTCCCGACGGCGCCGGCGGGATCACCCCCCGGCGCAGCTAGGCCGGCCGTGGCACCCCGTGACTGACTTCTCGAGTCTTTGGGAGAGCACCCGCGCCAACCGTCGACGCCCGGCAGCCGCCCTGCGCCCGGGCCCAAACGGGCCGTGGACGGGGATTCGCCCACGGCGAGATTGGGCGCCGGGCTCGTTGGCGCCCACTTGCGTTCGAGGCCCGGGCCGAGCGCGGCCACGCCGCCCTCGCCGCCCGCAGCGGCTCACCCTCGGCGGCGACGACGACGGCGGTGGCGGCGGCGCCGACGCTTGCGCTGCGCCGCCCCCGTGCCCCGACATCGGGTAACGCCAGCGTCGGCCTCGACACTCCCGCCACCACGCCCTCCCGCGGAATCGACGGTCGAAACGCCCACGGGATGCGGCGTCTCCGGCAGGCTGGGGAGAGTGCCCGACGAGCCGCGTGGAGGTAGGGAAGGTCCTGCATCATGCTCCTTGTCAAGACATGATCGGCCTTGTCAAGGTCTGGAGGATCATTTCACCACAATTGCTCAACGACGTCGGGCTTGGCACACTGTCAGATGTGGTGCCTCCTCACAATTCATCCAACAGAATGTCACCGATGCTGAGGAAATTACTTGTGATTCATCCGACCCTGTTTCACCATGGATCATGATGAAGCCCTCACCACCGTCAATGGAAGTGGGAAATGTAGATAACTGTGTTGAGATACGGCTTGTCTGCACTTTTGACAGCAACAAAGCCATGAGAAGGGCCAACGAGAGTTTCACCCACAGCACTGCAGTTCCAGCAGACGCGGAACTTCTTTCAAATCAGATTTCGCAGCAAGTGCATCCTCAATTTCAGCAGCAGCCTTATATTGCAAACATCTCTGAGAGCACAATCTAAGCGCAGGGTCAGTCTGAGTTCCTGACACAGGCACACAGCAGATCCAACCCAGCCAGTCGTTCAATGAGCAGAAGCCCCAGCTACAATCCTTGAAACAACAGCAAGAACAGCAGCAATCAGTGCCTGCAAGCCCCTCAACATCAACTATAATGCATTAGCAGAGCAGCATGACCAACTACCAGTCTCTAATGCATTATCAGCGTTTTGTCAGATGTCGTCAGCCTCTCGGTCTTGACCTGTGGAAGCTGCAAAAAATATTACCTTTCTCACAGGCAGAGCTGCAATCTTTGTCTGGATGCTTTGCTTCTGGACTGGGGCAAGGTCTCAGAAAACAAAAAAACTCCATATCCTGCCGGGAGCTGGAATAGATTCTTTGCTTGTAGCGGTTGCCGTGTCGGAGGAACAAAGCTCTCGCTTGCTTTTGCACTTTGCTTGTAGTGGTTGCCGTGTCGGAGGAACAAAGCTCACGCTTGCTTTTGCAGGTGTTTAGTTGGTAGTACAAGAACCCAAAAAGTGCTACAGTTCTCCGTCACATCAAATCTCTTAACGCATGCATGAAGCATTAAATGTGGGTAAATAAAAAAACTAATTGAATAGTTTGGTTGAAAAGTATGAGACGAATCTTTTAAGCCTAGTTAGTTTATGATGGGACAATAATTACCAAATACAAACGAAAAGTGCTACAGTTCCCGAACCCAAAATGTTCTGAAGCTTCGGAAAAAGAAAGAAAATGGGAACCATCCACCAGTGCCTTGTCCGATCGCCTTCTAACAACATCCCAGATTCCCAGTGCAGCTGGTCGATCACACCTCAGGTAGTCTGTATATATAAGTCGTTCCCCTGCACTTACTCCTGCAAAGAAGACACACATCAGCCATTTGCTCCATTGTTCTCTCGTTGCAGTCCAGCTCACAGCCTCCCACACCGTTCGTTCATTCTCTTCTTTCAGCAGTACTGTCCCCAGGTGTCTTTGTGAGGAACGATGGAGATCCCCATCTCCTCCATCCCACTGCCACCTCCTCCACCATCCTCCATCTGATCGCAAGGGCAGCCCACTCTCCTGCCTGCATTGCTTTTTAAGGTTACAACGCGCCTTCACCGCCTCGGCGTCCACTAACCGAGGCAGCAACGTCCCTCTGCTCTGTGCCTCTGTGTATGTACTAAAACCTTTCGATCAGTTCTTAATTCCATTGCAGTACCAAGCATTGCCAGTGTCTAACTGGCCGTGTGTCTCATTTGCACTACTAGTGACTAACTAATTCCATTGCACGCATTATGGTTGATCTCTTGCAGTTGCAGCAACGTCCAACCCTAGTCTGAATAAGTTAAGTAATCATCCATGGAGTACACCATCAGCGCTGCACGCTGGGTGGTTGGCAAGGCGCTGAGCCCCGTGACGGACGGCCTGCTGGAATCGTGGACAGCCAGCTCCGAACTCGGCCCCTAATGTTCGGGAACTCAAGATGGAGCTGCTGTACGCTGAGGGGATGCTGAACAGTGCCCGCGGCCGGGACTTGCACAACCGTGCGCTGGAGCAGCTTCTGCTGGAGCTGCGGAATGTAGCGTACAACGCCGACGACATGCTGGACGAGCTGGAGTACTTCCGCATACAGGACGAACTGGATGGAACGTACGAGACCACCGACGCCAAAGACCGGGGCCTTGTTGGTGGCCTCTGCCTCAACACTAAATACACCTTGAGAGCCGTCACAAGTAAGCTAACAAAGTGTCCATATCGATGCTAACTATTTGTTCTATGAGCTGCACGGATGCTGACTTCTGACTCATGCACAACGATGACCAGAATGCCTCTCGGGTGTCTGCTCATGCTGTGGAGGAAGAACTCATGACGATGATGACCAGGAGGCTGGAAAGGGATGCATGTCTAAGGTCATTTCATGTGCTCGCAACACCACCCAAGCTGTCGGTAAACGCATCCCTTGCCCCTCTCTCCCAAGGAATTGGTATTCCAAGGCACAGCAGAGAGAGCACGTTGTGCCTGCATCAAAATTGAAGTTTGATAGGGTGGAAATATCCAAAAGGATGAAGGACATTGTAGAGCAGCTAAAGCCCCTATGTGCTAAGGTTGCCACCATCCTTGACCTAGAGATATCTGGCTATAACCATACTATGGCACGCAGCATAGCTGCTGACAGACCCAAAACAACCCCGGAAATTATACAATTCAAGTTATACGGGAGGGATAATCTGAAAAAGAATCTAGTACATGACATCACACATGATAAATATTGTGCCAACAACCTTACTGTGGTTTCAATAGTTGGTCCGGGGGGTATTGGGAAGACAACATTCACACAACATATATATCAAGAAATGAGCAACCACTTCCAGGTCTTAGTATGGATATGTGTCTCACAAAATTTCAATGCAAATAGGTTGGCACAAGAGATTGTTAAGAAGATACCGAAAAGTGGTAAATCGAAAAGGACAATGCAAGTGATGAAGAGTTAATCCAAATTAGATTGCAGTCTAAAAGTTCTTGCTTGTCTTGGATGATATGTGGACATATCATGAGGATGAGTGGAAAAACTACTAGCTCCATTTAAGAAAGTAGGAACGACAGGGAATGTGATTATAGTAACCACAAGAATCCTGAAGGTAGCAAATATGGTTGCAACAGTAGGCTGTTGTGTAAGACTGGAACGCCTAGAAGATAAAGATTGCATGTCATTGTTCCAAGCATGTGTTTTCGGTGACCAGCAATCATGGGGAAAACATGCTGATTTGCGTAATCTTGGGGACGCAATAGTTAAGAAGCTGAAGGGTTTTCCTCTTGCAGTAAAAACTGTTAGTAGATTACTGAGAAATAAACTTACTTTGGACCATTGGATAAGAGTTTTGGAAAGTAAAGAATGGGAACTTCATAGTGGTGATGATGACATCATGCCAGCATTAAAGCTTAGCTATAATTATCTTTCTTTTGATCTGCAGCAATGCTTTTCCCATTGTGCTTTATTTCCTGAAGATCATGAATTTGGTAGAGAAGAGTTAATTAGCTTCTGGATAGGTTTGGGGTTACTAGATAACTGTGATCAGAACAATAGGATTGAAGATGTTGGATCAGATTATTTGGACACCTTGATTGATCATGGATTCTTCCAACAGAGTGAAAACGAGGATGCCCGTCCTAATTATGTTATCCACGACCTACTGCATGAATTAGCTGTAAATGTTTCAGCAAATGAGTGTCTAAGTATTCATGGTTCCAATGTGAGGCCAATACAAGTCCCCACATCCATACGTCATTTGTCTATCTCTATAGATAACAACACACATGTCAGCGATAGAATAGCCTTTGAAAACGTTAAGACAGGCCTCACTGTACTTGGCAAAAAATCAAAGTTGAAAACTTGCGTACTTTGATGCTATTTGGGCAATGCCTTGGAAGCTTTTCCAAAACTTTTAGTGATTTGTTTAGAAAAGCAAAGTCCCTTCGTGTTATTCTTTTATCTGGGGAATCTTATGATCTCGAGGATCTATTGTGCATCTTTTCGCCACTTATCCATCTTCGCTACTTAAGGATCATGATGGATGCTGCCTCTTTATGCACCCCCTCATCAGTATAAGTCTACCCAGCAGTATACAAAAATGCTATCACTTGATGGTCCTAGATATAGAAAAATGGTATTGTGACTTTGGTTCTCTGGGAAGAGAGATGAAAAATCTTGTGAAACTTCGTCATTTTGTCGCCCCTAATGACAGTTATTACTCTTCAATTTTTGAGGTTGGAAAACTGAAATCTTTACAGAAGTTAAGTTGTTTTGAAGTTAAAAGAGAAACAAATGGTTTTGAATTGAAGCAACTAGGGCAACTGCGAGGGCTCAAAGGGTCGCTGATAATTAAGAATCTTGAAAGAGTAGAAAATGTAAAAGAAGCAGAAGAAGCAAAATTAGTACACATGAACCACTTACATGGGCTAAGGTTACATTGGGAAGATGGGCAGTCTATTAAGGACGCGAAACTAGAAAAAATATGCTCGAAAGTCTTAAACCACACAGTTACCTTCGAGAGATATCCATTGAAGGACATAGAGGTACTTCTTGCCCAAGCTGGCTAGGTGAAGATCTCTCCATTAGTAACTTGGAGTTTCTTTGTCTAGACGGTGTGGCCTGGAAAAAATTTCCACCTCTAGGGGAGATGTGGACGACTAATGAGCATGGTGAAGAATGCATAAGCTATATCACAGGCCCAAGGTTTCTGAATCTGAAAAGGGTAGAACTTGGTAATTTGCCAACACTGAAAAGGTGGCATGGAAATGAAAACACTCAATTGTTCTCCTGTCTAGAGGAACTCACGGTTAACTCGTGCTCTGAACTTCTGGAGTTACCATTTTCACATTGTACTTGCAGTCAAGCTGAACAAAGGTTTCCAAAGCTGCAGAAAATATATATTTGTAATTGCCCAAAATTGTTGTCACTGCCACCTATTCCATGGACTATTGATCTGAGCATAACTGTGGCTACCAAGGGTTTCGCTGGGTTATTTTACAACAAAAATCATTAGATATACGGCGGGGTCTTGATAGTGAACTCTGTATCTGGAATGAGTTGTCTTTCCATAACATGAGTCAAATAGAGGAGTTACGTGTCTCTAGCTGCCCACCTATGCCTCTATGCCACATTCAAATGCTACCATCTCTGAAGACCCTAGACATAACAGACTGTACTAATGTCCTGTGGCTGGTTGAAGGTGATAACAACGCTCAGTGCCAGATTCCAGTTGAATCCCTTCACTTAAGTTTTTGCAATACTAGTGGGAAGGAACTGACAGAGATGATGTGTTATTTCCCCAAGCTCAAAAGTTTGTCATTAGATCGGTGTGAAATGATAACAAAGTTGGGTGTGGCAGAGAAGCACACGGCAGCAAAACAAGCACCGCCGTCGTTGTCTGCCTCAGCTTGCAAAACAGAGGACACACACATCGCACAACGGCAGCAACAGACAAGGGCAGAGGAAATAGAACAAGTAGTAGATGAAGGAGACGGACTGCTGCTTGTGCCTCGTGAGATGCTAGCATTGGAGATTGAGAATTGCCCAAATCTGAGGCTCTGCCCAGGCAAGCTCGATGATAGCACAGAAGCCAGAGAAGAAGGGCTCCAAGGCCTGCGCTCTCTCAAATCACTGAATATACAGGGTTGCCCTGAGTTCTTTGCCTCCTCCGCTTATTCCCCTTTCCCGGCCTCCCTGCAAAGCCTGACTCTCGTTGATTCAAATCTGACATCATTGGTTACATCTGAGTTCTTCACCTCTAGTGCATCATCCTCTGCTTATTCCCCTTTTCCAGCCTCCCTGCAAGCCCTAGCTATCTATGGTTGCCCCCATCTGACAGGCGAGGGCTTTTGGGAACTCTTCGCTCAAGGTCGCCTCACAGAATTAAAGGTCTATAGATCCCCCAAATTTTTTACTTGTACAGACACAGGGCCCTCACCACGGCGGAACCAACAGGACCTTCCTCATTACTCCAGATCGTGTGAGCTTGTGGCGGATGATATATCAGGAGTCCTTGCTCAGCCCATCTGTGCCCGCCTCTCTCCCTTCCTCACCAAGTTAGTCTTTTGGGAAAACGACGACATGGAGAGCTTCACGGAGGAGCAGGAAGCAGCCCTCAAAATCCTCACCTCGCTCCAGGAGCTTCAAATCAGTGGCTGCCCTAAGCTGCAATCCGTGCCCGCAGGGTTAAGTGGGCTTCCCAACCTCAAGAGATTTGAGATCGAATCCTTGGACTCCATCCGGTCTATACCCAAGGACGGGCTCCCAAGTGCACTTACAGAATTAAGCATCCAGGCCTGTACATCCATCCGATCGATTCCCAAGGGCAGCCTCCCAAGTTCACTGCAAAATTTGGAGATCATTGGTTGCCCAGGCATCCGATCGCTGCCCGAGGACGGCCTTCCAGATTCTCTTCGACTATTAGATGTCAGTTGGTCGAACAAGGAGCTAAGAAGGCAGTGCCGCAAGCTGAAAGGAACAATACCAATTGTCATAGTCAAAGCAGAATGGTGACCAAGGTAACAAAACATTTCCCCTCTCTAATTTCCACACACCACTTGTCCCTTTGTCCTGATTGCTCTCAGGCCTAGTTTGTTTGAAAAAAAAAAAAGTTACCCCTTTTTATTTCCTAATCTTGTGAACCAAATTAATTCTATCTTTGGTTAACCCACTGTGTGCAGGGTTCTTCTTCGATATGTGCTTTCTTATGGACTTCACAGTTATCTCTTCCATCCAGTGCTTCTCAGATTCCAAGAACGACGACATCGATCAGTACCTTCCATCGTGGAATAAATTAAACTGGTAGGTCGCTATGCATACCTCCCTAGTAATTCAGTTGGCATGATGCAGATCCACCGATTATTGTTTTGTTTACATTTTTTTTATTATCTTTGAACGAACTGTTGTTTTTTAGTTACTTGGTTTCTTTCATTTCCTGATCTCTGAATGAGGTTGTATGTGCACTATTGTTTTGCTCAACTACACTTTATACTTTCCGTTCAACAATTTACTTGTGGATATATACCCTCCAGCACAAATCACTTTCCTTACACAAAACCTCTTAGAAATTTGGTGCCTAATTCTTGGATTAAAAACGTTGCCGCAACAACTTGTCTACCTTGTATGCTCTTTTTCCTCATATAAATAAGGAGCGTAAGAATTTTTAACTAGCATGTTGTATTTCAGATCATATTAACGGGATATATCATGTTGTATTTCAGATCATATTAACGGGATATATCAGTTACCTGATTGCCTGTACTACCCTTTAGTAAGCTTGGCAGCACTAGGATGCATATAAGCTATAGTGTAGGCGGCACTGTCTTCTTTCAGTGCACATGTATTCAGATTACATGATAAATGCAAGTGATCATTATGTACAAAAACATTTACTTCATCTCTTCAATCTTTGTGCCAGGAGAGTAGCGGGCCTATACAACTGCAAGAACTTTATTCATTTCACTCAAGCACTATGCTAACCGCAAGAATATCTTTGGTTTCATGGAGAAACTTGTCGAGTTGAATCAGTTACCATTGTGATTGGCGGCAAAGATGAGTCCTTGCAGGAAATAAAAGATTGAACAAAGTCCATCTCTTGCTTCAGCAGCAGCTTGAGGACAGAATGGCAGTGCTCACGCACACAAGAACACGAGGAACTAGAGATGAAAGATTGTCTCCAAACATCCAGTTCTGTCAGCACCTTTCCTTTTTGTTTCCTGCTCAGTGAACAGTGGATGAGCAGTTGAGAGTTTTTTTTTTTTTGATTCAGCAGTGGGATTTTTACTTCTTGATCAGTGTACAATGGGTGGGCAGTTGAGATGTTTCTGTTTCAGCAGTGTGATTTTTACTCCTTGTTCAGTGTACAATGGGTGGGCAGTTGAGAGGTTTTCTGATTCAGCAGTCTTGCTTGGTCAACAGTGGATGGGCAGTGGAGAGGTTGTCTGATTCAGCAGTGAGATTCTTTGGAACCCGTTCTACCAAATTTCAGGTTATTTGGATATCCAAGTTTGCCGGTTATGTGCAGAAATCAGAAAGGGGCATACCAGAATTGCAGATTACTGTTTCCTGAAGTGGTTTACATCTGTGTTAGATCTTGACAAAGACTGTGATTGCTGATGCTTTAAGCCACATATGTTCATTATCGGTGTCCGACTGTTGGTTGTAATCTCCAGAGATTTTGAGGAGACTTGTACCCATTACTATTACAGTAAGAAGTTCAGCAATGGACCATATTGGTCCTGTGGTTTTTTACTCCTCATCTTGAGGAGTTTTTTCCACGTAAAATCATTGTGTCAACATTTATATTGCTGAATTTTCATTTTTAACATAAAAACAATCTTCATAAATCTCAGATCAGACAATCACATCAAGGTGATTAAATCAATCGAGACCTCATAGCTAGGATGCTCAAAGCTTATGATTATTAAAGAATAATAACGATAAGACGCATGCAACTGGGAAATTTTGGTTTGGCTTCCAGAGCCAAACAGAGGTTTAATCCTCCTCAATTTACAGCTACTTACTTTTTTAGCAATTAGTGATTATTGGCAATATACCCCTGACAGTAAAAGACAATAGTATGCACCGAGTCTTTGCATCCATACGTTCTGAATTTCGCGAAAAGAAACCAAGAACATTGACTCGTCCTCCTCCATCATATCATCAGCATAAAAACGGTTTAGCAACAACCATCAGGTCTAGTTCTCACAAAATATTGATGGGGTCCTTCGTTTGTAGATTTATTCACTTTCTTTCATCTCGTTATTTTATACATACCAAGGAGAGACAAAAAAAAGTATTTATATAGTATGTACTCCTGCGTAGTTTAATTTCCTGCAAGAAATTAATAGGGTAAACAGGTGTCTTGTCCGGATTGAAGAGCCCAAACTTCTTCTCCGTGGGGTCGCCGTCCTTCTGGTCCTCGTTGAACAAGGCGAACACGTACACCTCCATGGCTCCCGGCTTCCTGGGCGTGCCCTGGCCGACATGGTTGATCAGGTTCTGGTTGTATGTCCGCGCGTTATCCACGGTGGCGCCCTTGCCGTCAGCGGACGGCCACCCGCTCTCCGACACCACGACGTCGACGCCGCCTGCGCCGGCCTTGTCCAGCGCGGCGCGGACGGCGTCCACCATGGCGTCGAAGAGGTTCGTGTACACCAGCCCGTTGGCAGGGTCCGTCACCGTCGTGGAGCTCGGCTGGAACAGCGCGTAGTTGAGGTCGATGCCGTCGCTGAACTCGTACGCGAAGTAAGGGTACACGTTGACGAGCAGCGGCACGCCGTTGCCGGCCAGGAACTGCACGATGGGCGACATCGTGGTGGGGTCCTTGAACACGCCGCTGGACGGCGGCGAGGAGTTGTCGATCGCGTCCATTTTCAACGCCGTGGAAACCCGGATGCTGCCGGCGAGGCCGGCGGACGCGAGCGCGGCCTGCACGTTCTGCATGGCCTGGAGCACCGACGCCGCGCCGGGGACCTCGTTCCCGACCACGACGTACCTGATGTCCACGTCCGGGTAGTATGCCTGCACGTTGTCTTGGACCCAGGACGCGGCAGCGGTGGGGTCGGAGGCGAAGTTGTCGACCTTGTCGTTGCCGACGTCGAGGGCCAGGGTTATGCCCGAGCCGCGCAGCGCCGTGAGGAGGTCCTGGTCGGCGAAGTAGAAGCGCATGCTGCCGATGCCGTTGGACTTGTAGAGCTGCACCACGTCGCTCTTGGAAGGGTTGGAAGAGAGACCGCTGCCTATCACGCCGTAGCACACGCCGATGGCTCGCACACCTGCACGCATAGGTTCATCAGTCAATCGACGGCTTCTTCTACGCTCTAGATGCTTGAATGCGCATGGTTGTTCGTCGATCATCGGAGCTCATGAAGATGGATGTTACTTGTAGCGGCGGCGGCGAATGATGCAACGACCATTGCTGCTGCAAGCACGGGAGCGATGCCTCGAGCAGCCATCTTCTTCAACGCCGGCGTCTGCAATGCTCATCACGACGTGATCCTGCAGAGATTAATTTATACCCGTCCGATGGATATCCATGCCTGACTCTGACTGCCTGATGGAGCTTGGAAACTACGTGCTGTAGGATTAGCCGCAAGACCGGGACAGGGTCAGCTGATGGAAGAAAAATCTCGCCGTCTTGCGTAGTTGCGTACGCTTGGAGCATACCGTTGGTGCAGTGCAGACGTGGCCACCGAAGCAGCCATCAGTGTGCAGGTCTTGCAACCTCGGCGAGAGCGGACAGGGACGCGCCAGAGAAGGCGCAGACTTCGAAGACATCTTCCGGTCCGAACGGAAATACCCTATCCGGGGACCTCTGCAAGACTGCACAAATTTTCCAAGGGCGACCACCGACCAGCAAGGCGACTTGGTCGCAGGTGGCACGCATTTGACAGTTCGACGGGCGAGTCTTGCACGTAAGTTCACTTCTAGACATAACACGTATCCACGCTATCCACGCAGAGTTTGGAATTCCAGGCTCTCAAGCCGTGTACAGCAGGAACTCAGCTCTGAATTCCTGGCGACATGGTCAAGTTCTGGACAAATTGGTTCACATTTAACTAGCAACAGAGAACCTGACGATTTGGAGGGGAATAGCCCTGCTAAACTCAATTAACTGTTGCCAAGTCAGAGTTACACAACAGGCACAGCAATATCCTATAGAAATGTTCTATGAATACATGATGGTACAACATTGCCCTCCGCCCTCATGAAGGGATCAAGACAAACCGACTAGCAATGCATTAGCTTCTCTAATTGGTCACCGTCGCTTAACTTCACTGCCTTCATATGAGTAAGGGTATTCATAAACCGGCACCTGCTTAAAATGGTTGCTCGGAGGTGCAGTGTGCCCCAATTTTCTTGTGACATGTCATATAATAACTTATACCTAGTCAACCGAATCATCTGCCAACTTCCAGCCTTCGTATGTCACCTCTGCAAGAACTCGTTTCTCACGGTATTGCAGATCTCATCTGCAACAGCAGCGTTTTCATGTAGGAACTTCTCAGCTTCCGCCTTGCCTGCCAGGAACTCGTTGTTGATCCAATACCCACATCCATCTTTCAGGATAACTCCAGCCGAAGAAGCCATCCCCAGGATCTCTGATTCATGGCAGATCCCTTTACCAAATCTGATGTCGATGTCGGCTTCCTTCAGGCTCGCCGGAGCCAATTTGTTCTTGATGATCTGCACTGATATACCTATTCCAGTAGCCTGCATAAGCAGGGTACATTATTGTCAGCGTATGTTTGACATGTTGTCATGAGGAGCTGGGTGTCATACATACCTCCTCTTCACTATAGCGCAGTTCCCTTCTTGAAGTCCTCATTCTGACTGCTGCGTAGAATCCTAATGCATTACCACCACAAGGCATCTCCTTATAGATCCCAGGAAAATCTTTTGATGCCCTCCTTCGTCTAACCTACAAATACAAGCAACCAATAGAGCTGAAGGTAGGAACACTGTAGCTCAAGTGCTATGAGAATCATAAGTAATTTTGGATTTCTGAACCAGATATATTTGATGGTATAAATTGGCATTAGCATTTGGTAGAAGGAATTCAATCTCATGTGGAGACATGCTGCCATAACTCCAGTGTTTTTTTTTTCAGTTTGTTCTAGTCTAATGTATTTCCATTGTACATTTGACAGTGGTGCATATACTAGCATAGCATCCAAAGTTCAGGTTCCCTTCAGTCAAAAAAAAAAAAAAAAAAGTTCAGGTTCCCAAATCATAGGATAACATAACATATAACATTTATTTATGGCCATGGGACTAGTTAAGATAGAGATTTTTGGTAGCTAAAGATAGGTTACATTCTTCACCGACAAAAACTGAAACTTTGGCGGGAGCAGGAAGTGAGATCAGAGAACAGAGGTTTCAAGAATGGCTATCAAGATGACAAATAATGGCATACCTGATTCACAAAAATAATAAGTGTTTCGGATCGACA
Source organism: Hyparrhenia diplandra (assembly GCA_015847255.1). Classification (NCBI taxonomy): domain Eukaryota; kingdom Viridiplantae; phylum Streptophyta; class Magnoliopsida; order Poales; family Poaceae; genus Hyparrhenia; species Hyparrhenia diplandra. The sequence goes on along the minus strand of JADLZK010006372.1, from coordinate 107,356 downwards.
TAAAGTGTACTGAATTTTTCTAAGAGCCGAGTCATCAAACGAGATTGGATATCTTTAGAATTTGTGTCTATTTCACCTTCAATTTCACATTTAGGAACAAGTGCTGCCACCTGTCACAAGTATACAATAAAAATAAGGTAAACAAATGTAGCACGGTCTAACTACACATGGATAAAGAAGCTGGTGAAGTTGGCAAGAACTAATAAAGCAGCAGATATCTCAAAAAAAGGACTTTAGGTTTTAAAAACGGCAGAACATGTATGCCTAGACAGAGCTAAATGCATCAGAGCTCCTTAGAATAAGCAATAAAGCAAGAACTTTAGACAACAGAGAGATATATACTGAAAATGATATGGGGAGGTAACATACACTATCCACAACAACAACAGCAACAGAACCACCAACAAGTGTGTTTACAATGCTTAAAGAATTTTCAGCAGAATCAGGTTGGGCTATCAAGAGCCTTTCACTGTCTACACCAATAGCTTCAGCAAATGAAGGGTTAAAGGCATTTTCCGCATCAATATAAGCACAATAACCTGCAAATATGCCAGGAAAATGCAAATCAGGTATGTAATAAAACAAAGTGCAATACCTCATCCATGCCAAAATGTATGTTGTTTAAGTTTTGTCCTAAGTCAAACTTCTCTAAAATCACATTAATAGAAAAACATATTGACACCTAGCCAAATAAATGCAGTATCAAAGCATATTTCATACTGGGTTTAACAAAGATAGAATATCAAATTTATACACAAACAGAGATTATAAAAAAAAACAATATATTCATCAATCTAAGTAGTAACAAGAGAGGTATGCTCACTAGCAATATATTTACTAATGCTTGTAAAGGAGTATCATAAAATCTGGCAGTTGGATATAATGGACTAATGAGGTAATGGTGAAAGATCACCAAAAAGTACTAGATATTACAATCAAGTATACCAATATGTGGCTAATGGAAATGAAATACTTCAGGGTGCACCAAACCACACAAAAAAAGGATTTTCCTAGTGGTGGTCAACAGAAATATATCCAAGGATAAAACACGGAGGGAGGGAAAAAGGCCTTCATAAACGAAATGCTGACCTCCATTCTTTTGAGCTTCCTTAACAACATGAAGCGCAAGTGTTGTCTTCCCAGATGCTTCTTTCCCATATATCTCCACCATTCTACCCTGTTTGAGATGCTCTAATCAGTAATCTGCCAAACATGGCCAAGCACAGTAATAAAAACATCAAGCACAATCTGCTATGGATCAAATTTCTCAAGGAAATGTTGCTATTCAACCTATACAGTGACCAGTGTCCAGAGAAGTACAGCTTGGAAGAGATCCTATGATGGCAGCATTTCTAGGCAATACATTTTCTCAAAATGGATTTTTTAGGCAAGAGATGAGCAAGAATGTGTTCTTATGTGTATTTTGGTAAGCAGAGATGGTGAAGGTGGCATGCACTTCTTTAGAGGGTAATTATAACTAAACTGAATGCTTACCAATCACAAAACAAGGACATTAGCCACTCAATAAAATAGTTCAAAACTTCAAATCTTGATGGAGATTAGATTGACACGTCAAGTAGACAGGCATCAAAGGATGATTTTTCTTAAAAAAAAACACATGTCTTAGCTAAGTTTGGACTTGATAGTGCTGACAGGACCAGTGAGGTACTTGTAAAAGTATGAACTTTTATTTTTTATGTCTATCAACAGGAGGAGATAAAATCAAGAAAGTATTCCATGTATATAAAGTATAAAATAAAAGTACATTATGTGAACAAATAGAAATGGTATGAACACATTATGACCTTTGGTAATCCTCCAACGCCGAGAGCAAGGTCGCTTAAGAGAACCAGTAGAGATGACAGATGCATTCCTTTGTACGGTAAAATCGCTCCAAACATAAATTGGAATCTCTATCAAAGTCACTTGCAAGTTGGGAGACAGCAACATTAAGTGATGACTCCTTCTCAAGAGCTTTTGTATCGTCCAAGCGGGGGATCACTCTCGTAGTCTAACTGCATATCAACTGGAAATTTGTACAGATTCCTGAGTAACATAGCAACTCATAAGGTAGCGTGAATACAGAACGCCAGAGCCTACCTGTATAGCTTTGGAAACTACTTCAACAAGTTACTTCGTGCAGGAACATTAAATTTGAAATTTTCTATTGTAGAAACGCTTAACAGCAGAAAAAAAAAGAGCAACTATTGGGTAAATGGGTTTACCTGTGGTGGTTGACATCAAACGACCTTTGGACCAAAAGGAACAAAATGTCTCTCTTTTTTTCTAGCAAATCATGGAAGACAGGTAATCAGTAATTTGAAAAGGATATCTTGAAAATATGAGGAAGCAAGCACATTCTGAACTCCACACCCCACTTATAGGTTCATGCCAGTGAGTACGAAACAGCCAAGCAGCACATAAATCACTTGTAACCAAAAGCTACAATTCTCCACTAGTGGAAAAAAAGCTGGCATCCGAATAGCTGTGTTGTACAGCACATAGTGCTTATTTCTCCGAATATCACTCTTCTATGCTAGTAGCTTGTGCACGTGAGCAGGAGGCAGCAAAGCAGAACTTACGGTTAGCTGCTTGTACGCTCATGTTCAAACCGTTGCAAATGTTAACCGTTTCAGCGAATCTATGAATCTAACCCAACACGGGGCGTTTGACAACACCAACTTGCAAAGAGATCTTATCAGTCCAATTGAGAATCCTCTATTGCAAAAAAAGAAGTTACAGATCCCTAGCACATGGCGATAAGCCACGAGGCCGCAATCGAGGGAGCGTCAGAGAGATGCGGGGTCATACCTGGAGAGGGGAGTGGCGGAGATGAGAGGGCGCGGATGCTGAGGCGCTACCGCACTCCGCGCGCGAGAGCTGGGCGGCGGCGCTGGCCGCTCGTCGGAGGAGAGCGGAGGAGAGGAGCCCTCGCATGGCGGCGGCCGGCCGAGCGAGCGAGCGGCGCAGCGGTGGGCCGCGCACGCGCTCGAATGGTGTGGTGTGGTGGGGGTGGGCGGGCGCGCGTTGCCGAGTCTTCTTCTCTACAGGCCTGCGTGGGTCGGTCCATTCCAGATTGGTGGGCCTCGGCGGCCCAAGCTAGACCAAGGACAGCCCGAAAGTGGCCCGTGTCCCAATTCGTTTTCCCAGGATTGTTTAGTGGTGTTGTTGTTTCTAAAAAAAAATTGTGCAGTGTTTCTTTTGCTAAAAAGAGAGAAAGAGAGAGAGAGAGAGAGAAAGAGATGGTTTAGTAGTGTTTCTCAAAAAAAAAAAAAAGCAAGTTCATACGGAGAGGAATTTCGAGAAGACAGAAGAGGGGAAAAAAAAATCGCATGCAATTCACACGTGTGCGAGATGGTCAAATTACAAGTGCGAATAATTATAATCCTAAGATAATGCCCAAACGATGGAAGCCACCACGCTTCGCTTCAGCCGGCGGCAACGTTTGTGACGGGCCCATGGAACCAGAACCGGGCATGAAGTGCCCACGCGCCGACGCTGAGCAGCAGCACGCCGCCGACGGCGACGGGCGTGTAGTTGAAGTTGGCCTCGGCGACGGGGTACGCCACCGGCAGGGAGAAGAGCACGGTGAGGAGTGCCACCCAGGCGACGGCGACCCAGCCGACGACGAGGCTGCACCGGCGCCCGAGGTGGAACGGCCCCGGACGAAGGATTCCCTTGCCGTCGTGACGCGGAAGAGGATGGGCAGCGCGTAGGCGATGTACAGCCCCGTCGTCGCCACCGAGACCATCGCCTGGAACGCCACCTGGCTCCCCAGCGACTGCGTGCAAGCAAGCAAGAGAGAACTGTCATGGACGATGCAGTGGAACCAGTTGCAGTTCAGAGACTAGTGTGGATCCCCATCACCGTCGCGATGCACGGCACGCACCGGAAGGGCTATGACGAATGCGACGGCGACGGAGAACCAGACGGCATTGAAAGGCACCTCGTGGTCCTTGTCGATTGATGACACGATGGGTCACGAGAGTAGAGGGCGATTAGGGGCGACTCGACGCTGCCGCCCGCGGATCTCACCGCCGACGAGCCCGCACCATGGTGCGGCACACCGCCACGCCAACATAATCGCAAGGATAGACCGTTGTCGCCTACCTCCAAGGGTCTCGCGGAAGGGCCCCTCCCTCGCCACCACGCCGTCGAGATCCCGAGAGGACCGGAGATCCGAGGGTAGGGTTCAAACGGCGGGCAGCCGCGAGAGTTCGGAGGAAGACGGCGGGGCAGTTCAGAATTTTATGGGCAGCTTTGGTACATCCCAGAGAGGGCCACCGCGCCGCCGCCAGACGTAGAGGAGCTAGGGTTAGCCATGGAAGGAAGAGGGTGAAGGATCTCGTGCCTGGATCCGCAAGGACTTGTGGGAGAGCAGAATTTTGGGATCTCTGATTGTCATCAAGCTCAGGGAGGGGATAGGTGGACTAGGGCCGCCGTTCCACCCGATTTCTTGAGGACATTTGGGGGAGAGGAGTTCGTGAATCATTCGCAAGTAAGGTCAAGCTATCCATGGTCGGGAGAGGGAGAGGCCGCCCGCCAAGACCTAGGAGCCCGGAGGAAGAGTGGGGAGATCGGGGTGGTGGGGGATGGCACCCCGCACCCCGTACTACCCTCACCCACCGATGGCACCACCGATGGGGCCTAGCAGATGGGGCCGCCGCCATTCCCGCCGCCACAAGGTCCATATGGGTAAGGATGAAAGCGTAACGTAAATATTCCGAACCGACCGGTTTCGTTTTACACATTTTGTTCCGCTTTTAGACATAAAAAAAATTGTCGATTTCAATTGGTTTCACCACCATTTTCAATTATTTTTATACTCTTTAATTGCTAAAATATAGAAATGTTCTGGACAAAACCGATTTCGTTTTCTATTTAAAGAAGTCCGTTTTTCGACCGAAGTTCGGCCGCTTTTCATCCTTACATATGGGTACTACCAAAGAGCCCCCCTCCTTTCAATCATCCACCACCATTCAATGTGCCAGAGGCCAGTTCAACAAACAGGGTCCTAGACCTAGGGAGCAAAGAATGGGGAGGGAGAGGAAGACCAATCCAAATCCCAACAGAGTGTTTCAAAGGAGGTCTCTCATCAACAAACACGAGAGGGTCCATCACAATCTGGCGGGAAAGCCGCATGCAACTGGATGTTGGTAGTTCAAGCTTACGAGGGAGAGCAATCAAAAAGGGAAGGAAGTGAAAGTGAGTAGTGAGAAGAATACGATAAGAATCTGACTTGCTACAACCGTGGAGGGCCCCGGTCACTTTAGGGCCGATTGCACCAGACCTAAGGCCCGCTTTGTGCCTTCAAGAGGGATCACATATCGAGAAGTGTCCTAGATGGTGAAACCGCCAAAATGCAGGACTCGGTATCTAGGGAGTGCCAACAAGGGCTTGGGCTTCTTTCATGTAGATGTAAAGGAGAAAAGAAGGGAGATTCAAGCTATGGAGTGGGTATGACAACCGTGCAATTTTCACCGTGGAATCAAGAGAAGTACAAGAGGAAGAGATTATCGACTATTTGAAGAAGGTATTTGATAGTGAGTGGCCTTGGTCTCTGAAAGTGTTAGAAGAATACAGATATCTAGTAAGATTCCCACCAGAAACAAGGATTGAAAATTTCATCATGGGAGATGGTACTTACTTCTACATGAATGATTCCAATACAATGGCATCCTTGAAAGTTTGGAGTGGAGACATTCAGCCAATAGCAAGTCTAGAAGAAGCTTGGGTTACGATCGCTGGTATACCTCCTAAATGGTGTGACTGGGAAACATTTAGGCGGTGTCTCACCATTGTTCTAGGAAAAATCGGTGGAAGTTGATTGGCAATCACTTTTTGGAAGTTTCTTTGCTTGATCGAGTCAACATCAAATGTAGAGACAAGAAAAGCATCCCTAACCGAGAATCATGGAGTTCAATGATGAAATCTATATCATCAACTTCAAGGTAGAAGGTCAGGAATCTGAGGGAACAGAAGAGGGTCAAGATAATAATGGAGGTGGTCCTACTGAAAACTTGGATGAAGATGATTTACTAGAGGAAGGTGGTGATGAAGAGAAAGATAAAGAGCCAGGGAAGAAAGGAGACAAAAATACAACAAAAGATGAACAGAACAAAGAAAGAAGTAGCCAGCAAAAGAGTTACTCCACTCCAAAAGGAAGTAAAACAGTGAGGAATCTGTTTGAGTTCTTCACAGCCAATGAAAGAGAGTCTTTTCCACACGGCCTAGAAGAGAATCATTGTCCGAGCTTACTAAAAGCTATGGAAATTGATGATGAAGAAGATAAGATGGATGAAGATTCAGAGATGGTTTTTGAAGAAGATAATGAGGGTCTAAATCTGCAAAGAATGGATGTACACCATTCAGGGACTTCGACATGATCACTAAGGACAAGCAACAACCGGAGGGTGCGGATGCGGTACCGTTAATATGGTAGAGAAGGAACATATCATCTCTCGAAAAAGACCCAATGGGAGAAAACAAAGATGAGAAGATCATTGATAAGGTTGAGGCCAAAGAGAAGAAGAAAGTTCAGAAGTGGGGTCCCGTTATTGCGAAAAGGAAGAGTATCGGGAATGCTCAAGATACAAGATCGATCTTTGGAAAAAAATCAAGATTTCAAGAAAAAGAGTAACCTAGAGGATCGGCCGGTAAAATAAAAATCCCAACCCTTACTAAGAAGTCTTTAGTTGATATTGCCGATAAGATTGGTGTTAGTGTAGACAAACAAAGTGTAGATGATAGTCAAGCTATTCAAGCAGTTCTGTCCCCTAGTTAAACAAAGAGAGATTGACTTTGCTAAGAATCAAAAGTTAGGAGGTAATTCCAATGTTTACAAACCGCAGGAGTTGCCCTCCGATGTAAACAATGTCTTGGATATAGCTAGTAGGAGTAAGAACAAAGGTGATAGTAAAAGTGGGTGCACTAGTCGATACCAATGGTAGATTTTGTAGTCAAGCCAATAGTCGTAGAAACCGAGCTTGCTTCGAATTTAGATAAAGAGATAGAAGTACATGTCCCAAGTAACTCCTAAAGAAAGTAGGTACCGTGAACTAGCGTAAGAGCTAGAAGAGAAATCCCGACTAAAATAGGTAGGAAAAATAGGCAAAAAAAGAAAAATTAAATGATAGGTCTTTTTTGGAATATAAGAGGGTTAAATAAAACTGGAAGGTATGCTTTGCTTTAGTTAGTAGAATTAAAAGCACCCATGCCGATATAGTAGGTGTAATAGAAACTAAAAAAGAGGAGTTTGATGTTAGATACTTTAGAAATTTAACTGGTAGTGTTCCTTTTGATTGGTCCGCATTTTGCAAAAGGAATCTGCAGTGGCATTCTTGTTGGTTTTAATAAAGACAAGTATGCTTGGTCAAGTAGTTGATAGAGGTAATTTTTTCATTAGTCTCATGTTAATCGATGTAAGGACAAGTTTACATTTGGAAACCGATTGTAGTGTATGGATCACCCTATGAATCGTAAGTTAGATTTCTTAGAAGAACTACACCGAGGTTATGGGTAGATGGGTGGGTCCAACAATGGTTCTTTGGAGATTTTAATTTAGTCGGGACATTTCACCGATAAAAGTAACCTGAGTATCAATTATAGATGGGCTGAACTGCTTCAACGAGTGGGTAGATAGATGGGCTTTGTTGGAGTTAAATCCAAGTAATATCAAATATACTTGGACAAACAACCAAGACCCACCTATTTTAGCAAGGATCGATAGAATTTTCATTACTAATGATTGGGAGAGAGCTTTTCCATTAGTTAGAATAAAAGGGTTAGAAAAAGTTCCAAGTGATCATAACCCATTATTAGTAGATTCAGGAGATAACTTAGCTATTATCAAGAAACAATTTAGATTTGAGAAATGGTGGACTAAAAAGGAGAGTTTTCAAAAAGTAGTGGAAAAAGCATGGGACCAACCTTGTCGAAAGTTAGTAGCTTAGATATTTGGCAATTTAGAGTTAGAACTTTGAGGAGATTAGCTAGGGGTTGGGCGGCCAATGAATTGGCTAGCATGAATAGAGCTAAGGTGGATCTAGCTTTAGAATATAATGATCTAGAAATAGAATTAGAAAATAGACCTTTAACAACTCAACGAGTTGAATAGATTTAATGCTATTTCTAAGGAGTTAGAAGACATTTGGGCACTAGAAGAGATCAAGGCTAGACAAAGGTCTAGAGATAGAAACATCCTAGAAGGGGACAGAAATACGCATATTTCCATGCTATTGCTAGCCAAAGGAATAGAAAAAAGAGAATTGAGGAATTAGAAGGGCCAAATGGGGGTAGTAAGTGATCGAAAAGGTAAGATTGACATTGCCGTTAACTTCTATAAGAAGTTGTTTGCTAAAGAAGATAGATTAGATGCAAAGTTAGCAGGGATTTACGGGATCCTCAAGACTTGTTAACTGAAGAAGAAAATAATATACTAACCCAACCTTTTAAAAAAAAAAAGAAATCAAAGAGGTTGTTTTTAGTCGCTATTCCGATGGGGCACCAGGACCAGATGGCCTATCCTTTATGTTTTACGAAAATCTGGGAGATTGTTAAATATGATCTTTTAGCTATGTTTAGTGATTTTCATCAAGGGAAATTAGATGCATGTAGATTGAATTATGCTCGATTACTCTTATACCAAAAGAAGATGGAGCTACCTCCATGAAAAAGTTTAGACCAATCAGTCTAATTAATTATAGTTTTAAAATTTTTTCTAAAGCTTTGACCCTTAGATTAGGTAAAGTAATCAATAGGCTGGTTATGCCTCAACAGAGTGCTTTTATCCAAGGAAGATACATACTAGAGAGTGTTGTTATTGCTCATGAGCTTGTTCATAGTATTAATAAAGATAAGGATCATGGAGTAGTTATTAAACTAGACTATGAGAAGGCTTATGATAGGGTAGATTGGGACTTTCTTTTTTGAGATTCTAGAGACTAGAGGTTTCAATTCTTGCTGGATTAATTGGATTAGACACCTTGTCATAGGAGGTCATATAGGTGTAGTGGTTAATGGTGAAAATAGCAGCTACTTTAAAGCTGGTAAGGGTCTGAAGCAAGGTGACCCTATCTCACCTCTTTTATTCAATTTAGTGGTAGATGTTTTAACTAGGTTGCTTATAAAAGGAGCAAAAAGAAAAGCTGATCTGTGGTTTAGGAAATAGTTTCGGGAGGGTAGTATCATTTCCCTACAAAGATCTTGATGACACCATCCTGTTTTTTTCGATGCAAATCCAGATCATCTAGTTAATCTTAAAGGTATTTTAGCATGCTTTGAACAGGTCTCTGGTATGAGAATTAATTTTAGCAAGAGTGAAATAATACCTATGAATGTCTCTGATGAGATAGCCATGGACATAGCCAAAATTTTTACTTGTCCTTTAGGGAAATTTCCAATTAAATACCTAGGTGTACCTTTGCATTATGAGCACCTAAAAAGAGAAGACTTACAACCACTAGTTGATAAACTATTAAAAAGGATTGCAGGGTGGATGGGAAATCTTTTGTCACATGCTGCTAAAGTTGTTTTAATCAGATCTGTGCTAAAGTAGTATTCCTGTTTACCTTTTGTCCTTTATTAAGTTTCCCAAGTGGGCTATTAGAATGTTAACTACACATATGGCAAATTGTCTGTGGAATGACAAACAGGGTAGTCATAAGTTTCATCTGGTAAATTGGGATAGTGTTACTATGCTTAAGGAATATGGTGGTTTGGGAATTCCTAATATTAGGGATCTTAACATTTGTTTATTAGCCAATTGGATCAAAAAGGTACAATCTAGATAAGGACAAGCTTTGGAAACAGTTAGTTGATCATAAGTATAAAAACAGATAATCCAAATATCTTTTGTACTTCTAGCTTAGGTGCTTCTCAGTTTTTCAAAGGAGTGCTCTGGGCTGCAAAAGCAGCATATTTGGGGTATAGATGGAAAATTGGGAATGGAAAAAAGATAAAGTTTTGGGAAGATAATTGGCTAGGTCAAACAAATCTTGCTATTCAGTTTTGGGAGATTTATGTGTTGGTTAATGAGAAAAGTAGTACCATAGCTGACCTTTGGGATGGTACTAATCTTAGATGTACCTTTAGAAGATGTGTTGATCAAAGATTGATGAATACTTGGTTTGAGATTGTTCAGTTAGCTTCTACCATAGTTTTTAGTGATGAAGATGATTCTCTGGTTTGGGAGTTTAAGTCTAGTGGTGTTTACTCCTCACAATCTCTGTACAAGGTTATTAATTTTAGAGGGATTCTACCAGTACATGTCCCAGCTGTGTGGAATTTGAAAATACCACCAAAGGTACAATTCTTTCTCTGGTTACTTTCTAAGAACAAGATCCTTACTAGAGATAACCTGAGTATTAGAGTTCACCTTGATGATAAAACTTGTTTATTCTGCTCTGAACCAAAACTGTGAATCATCTATTCTTTGAGTGTGTAGTTGCTAAACAAATGTGGGTTTGCTTATCAGAAGCTTGTGGTAAAAGTATAGGTCAAGATTTCATTTCTATTGGCCAAATGTGGCTTAGTAACAAAAAGAATCTTGTAGATAATTGTGCATGTGCTGCAGCCCTGTGGGGGTTATGGAAACTAAGATGCACAATTTGTATGCAGGGGACCCCTTGGATAGATGTGAATCTTTTGATAATAAGGATAGCTGCAATGTTACAAACCTAGGAGATACTCATCCCCCTGAGCAAGAAGACAGAGTTCACCTCCAAAGTAAATCAGTTAAGGAGAATTGCTACAAGGCCGGCAAGGCTTCATGGGTGAACCAAGTTGACAACAAGTGGGATCTGTTCTTGTTTCAAAACTATGCGGGGACCAAAGAGATGGAACTGCCACTGGAAGCAATGTTGAGACTGAAGGGCGCCAAGAACAATGCTGATGGCGAGCAGGGGAAGACCTGGATGAAGCTGGAGAATGCTTTCCTAGTCTAAACATGTTGTTTTCATGTAATAAATTTGTCGTAGAGTGGGGGATAAGAACTGAACTTTGAGTGTGCGTCTGAGAAGGGTGAGATCCACCCAAGTGCTGTAAAACTGATAACATTTGTGTCTTTGGTTAATGCTAAAGGCTGGGGCTTTGGCCCTCGAACTCTAAAAAAAAGGCACCTCGTGCCTGTTAACCCGGTGCCAGACACGCGAGAACGGCATCGCCCCGTCCCTGGAGAAGGCATACGCCATCCTCGCGTCGCTGGTCACGTTGGTGGAGCCGCAGATGAAGACGGCGACGGCGACGATCCCCAAGCAGACGACCCCTCCGGCGCCGCTGCCGAACCTCATGTGGAAAGCGTCGTACAGTGCCTGCGCGACGGCGTAGCCACCGGCGTCGTTGCCGGCGTCGAGGAGGTACGGGATGTCGTCCGTCACCGCCGAGGTGAGCGCCACCAGGTAAACCCATCCGAACACGCTCGCAAGAGCTACAGAAGCGACGATCCCCATCGATCGGCCCACTCCGGTCCGCGTTCTTCGTCTCTTCCGTCTGCACAAAGATGAGGCTTGGATCAACTGTTTTGGTACGGTCTTTTATCTGGAAACCTCTGACGCTGAACAGAGTAGAGTAGTGTATACATACCATGTAAGCAGACGTGTCGTAGCCAAGGAGAGAGTACTGGCTCATGAGCAACCCCATGGCGAACATGTAAGCTCGGTCGCGGATCCCCACGCCATTGTCGGTGTTGAAGTGGGTGAAGACGAACTCCGTGCTTGCTCTCTCTTTGGAAACCGCTGGAATCAGGATCACCAGAACAAAGACGCCTGCGGTGTTCCAGAAGACTCCGAGCTTGCCCAGCCAGGACAGTCGCTGGATGGGGAGGCTGTTGATGAGGCCGTGCACGATGAGGATGGCGGCGTAGATGGCCAGCAGGACGTACTTGGAGGCCATGTAGCCGCCGCCGTTGGCTCCCCCGGTGCTCAGCAGGACCATCACTTGGATCAGCTGCGCCAGCGAGAAGTCCACGCTCGCCGTGCCAGTCCACTGTTGAAGGAAGTGGAACAGCACGTTTTTGTTTAATCAGGGATAGAATTGAAGCAGGTACTCCAAGTCCAAGATGATTGCCATTTCTCAATCAGCAACCTGATGATTACTGGTACTATATTACTATAATAAGTACAGTAGTACATTATGTCCATTGAAACTGCCAATTTCAGGCTACTGAACTGACCAGAGCAGTCTATGGTCAATTCTGACTTGTGAGCCAGTCAACAATCTGAAATGGCCAGAAAGAGACTGCAACCAATGATTCAGGCTAATCAGTTGCTCAGGCTACTGTCAGTGATAGTCTTCCAAAAACCCATTCTAAAAGAAAATGAATAATCAGAATAGTCTAGTGGTGCTGCCGTGCAGGATTGTACTATACTCATGGTGCATGTGATGGGTCCTGTGAAGTTGGAGCCTACCTGCGCAACGATGTTGAACCTGTAAGATTTTAAAACTTATTTAGAAAGGTTTATATTTTACGAAAAATAACTGAATTGAAGCGACGAAGATTGTCCTTGTCTGATTCTGATGGAACTTTGTTCATCAGTTGAGCACAGCACAGTGTATGTTCACTACTTCAGTATGATCGCTGAGCGCAAGAACATTCAGCAAAACGGTGGAGAACTTGTGAGTAGAGCGTACCATCCAGTGACCCAGGAAGCCAGCGATGCCCACTTCTTGCCGGCAAGCTTGGCGCTCCAGTAGTAGAGCCCACCGGAGGTCGGGTACACCGAGCCGATCTCCGCCATGGACAGCGCCACGCAGCCGTTGAAGGTCGCCACGACGAGCCAGCCCAGCGTCATGGACGCCGGCCCGCCGTAGCGGAGGCCGGTGTTGTAGGTCGTCGTCACGCCCGTGAGCACGGAGATGAGGGAGAAGGAGAAGGCGAAGTTGGAAACGACACTGCAATGATCGATGATGGACATGAGCGAGCTAGAAATCGCCGTGGAATTGGGAAAGAATCGACGCAGAGGCACGTACGAGAGGCCGCGCTTGAGCTCCTGCTTGTAACCCAGCTGCTGCAGCCGGGCTCGGTCTGCGTCGGCGGCGACGGGGAGCTCGACGGAGCCCATCTCTCTCTGCAATCGACACTTCTCTGCCGGAGTTGCCCGTAGTTCAACAGTGGAAATTCCTTATGACGACTGAAGTGAATATAGGTTGTCTGATTGCGATAGTTTGCGACCTCCATCGAAGCATGATTTGTTTTCTTTCGGGAAAACTGGCAACTGCTTTGTCTTGTGCTGCTCCCACTTCCGTGGAAACGGGGACGGAGACGGACAGCATCGCGCAATGATTACATCATGTACTCGTCAGGAAACTCTATCCATAAAAATCTGGCCTAGAGCCTGAGCTAACATTTTGAGACTTTGAAATCATTGAACAATATCAAAAATTTTAAATTTTTGGTCTCTTCCATGATGAATTAGCTTATGCAAAAATCAAATTATATATGACAGATCGGATTTAGTACTAGATTGGATGCTTGCGGTTAAGACATGAAGGACCTCCAAATATAAATAGCGTGTGCATGGGTCGTGCACTAATTATATCACACCACCACAACACACACATCAAAACACTAGGCATCAACATTGGTGATGGGCCCTCGAAACCAGAACCGAGCATGGAGCACCCACGAGCCGACGCTAAGCAGCAGCACGCCGCCGACGATGACTGGCGCGTAGTTGAAGGTATCCTTGGCGACGGGGTACGCAACGGGCAGGGAGAAGAGCACGGTGACGGTGGCCACCCACGCGACGGCGACCCAGCCGACCAGGAGGCCGTATCTCCCGAGGTTGAACGGCCCTGGGACGAAGGATCTCCGGGCCGTGGTCACGCGGAAGACGATGGGCAGACCGTAGGCGATGTACGGCCCGATCGTCGCCACCGACAGCATTGCCTGGAATGCCACCTGGCTCCCCAGCGACTGGTGATTGATACAAGAAGAGATGGACACATCATGTTGTGAGCTATGTATGTTTGTTTGTATAGCTGCTTGGATTGAAGTATATAGCTGAGAGATGGTGAGGCGATGGACGCACCGTGAGAGCCATGGCGAACGCCACGGACACGGAGAGCCAGACAACGTTCAAGGGCACCTCGTGCTTATTCACCTTGTACCATATGTTCGAGAATGGCACTGCTCCGTCCCTGGAGAAAGCATACCCCATCCTATACACACGTATGCACTCTTTCAGTTTTACACTAGCATTTTTTTTAAGAGAGAAAAAAAGATAACAAAAGATGTAAGTAATACCTTGAGTTGCTGGTGACGCACGCAGAGCCGCAGAGGAAGGTAGTGACGGCGACGATCCCCAAGCACACGATGCCTCCGACGCCGCTGCCGAACCTCCTGTGGAAGGCATCGTACAGAGCCTGCGCGACGGCGTACCCGCCGGCGTCGTTGCCGGGGTCCAGGAGGTAGGGGATGTCGGTCATCAGCGACGCCAAGGCCACCAGGTAAATCCATCCCAAGACGCTGGACAGAGCAACGGAGGTGACGATCCCCATTGGACCACTCCAGTCCGCGTTCTTGGTCTCCTCCGTCATGTGTGCTGATGCGTCATAGCCGATGAGCGAGTACTGGCTCATCAGCAGCCCCAAGGCAAGAATGTAAGCCTTGTCGTGGATCCCCATGCCATTTTCTGTGTTCAAATGTGTGAAGATAAACTCCGTGCTCGCCCTCTCCGTCGCAACAGCTGGAATGATGATCACCAGAGCAAATGTACCTACATATATAGTTTTTTTGTTACATATATATATATCAGTGAATTGCTACATTACTATATGTATATTGGTTTATTTAGAAGGGCGGGTATATATATATATATATATATATATATATATATATATATATATATATTTATATATATACATACCTGCGGTATTCCAGAATGCTCCGAGATGGCCGAACCATGCGAGGTACTGGATAGGGAGGCTGTTCATTAAGCCGTGTATGACCAGGATGGCACCATAGATGGCCAGCACGACGTACTTGGACGCCATGTAGCCGCCGCCGTTGAGCCCTCCGGTGGCAAGCAGGACGATCACCTGCACAAGCTGCGCCAACGAGAAGTCCACGCTCGTCGTACCTGCCCACTGTACGTGTGGCTCACATAGTTTAGTTTAATCAAGAATATGTGGCAAGTGCTCTGGTCATCAAAATGGACATTCGAGATCGGTTCTAGTAGTCTGTTTCAAAAAGAGATCGGTTTCTAGTCAAACTTTTGGCGCATGGACTAGTACATATAGAGATAAAATGTAGATATAATTCTTAGCCATGCAATGAACACCGGCTATATACAATAAAATTCTGTTACTTTCTCAATCACATTGTTTTTTTGCGAATTACTTTCTCAATCATGCATGCATGTTTTCAACCATTGATGACTGATGAGCATCTTCTACTAATGAAATCGTTGATGTATACGTTCACTCAGTCGTATCTTCAACAACCATACAACTACGTACCATTAGACAAACAACAATGACTGAGACATGCATGGAGTAATTTTCAAATGATTAGAAATTACTAGTAAAGTTGACTACTCATAAAGATGATGCCTGAGAATGCGCCGGCCGGCCGGCCGTCGGCCTTCGTATGGAAACGATCCCACATGCCATACCAGGAATCCGTTAGCAGCCAGCTGACTATCCAAAGCACGCAAAAACTAAGTAGTATAATGTACTCCTTATATAGCTTAGTACTAGGTACTAGTACATCATCAAGAATAATTTCTGCACCAATTAAAATACGAAAATATAGATTATGTTGTTGCAGCCAGTCATGTATGCAGTATGCATGAACCTGTGAAGAAGGAAGAATGATCGGGCCGGCGTACCTGTCCCACGATGTTGAACCTGCACAATAAAAGATGAAACTTTGATTAGCCAAAATGTACCACAAAAGTCATATTAACAGAAATAATAAAGGCGGAATATATGCACTGTTGTTTGGCAAATCATTTCTTCGTTTCTTATATACAGATTGAGTAGTAGTAATTGGCGCATTGCAGATTTGTACGTGAAACCAACAAAAACAGAGCTTTCCACGACAGAATATTGTGAATAGAAGTAACGTACCATCCAGTGAGCCAGGATGCAAAGGGAGCCAAGTCCTTGCCGGCGAGCTTGGCGCTCCAGTAGTAGAGGCCGCCGGAGGTCGGGAACGCCGAGCATATCTCCGCCATGGACAGCGCGACGCAGCCGTTGAGGGTGGAGACGACGATCCACCCCAGCGTCATGGACACCGGGCCACCGTAGCGCAGGCCGGTGTTGTAGGTGATGGTCACGCCCATGAACACGGAGATGATGGAGAAAGACAAGGCGAAGTTGGAAAGAACGCTATCCATCATCATCAGGAGCAGCAATTCAGCATGTAGCAGAAACACCAGAGCTCAGAACTTCAATTCAATTCATCAGGCATGCAGTTAGCAGCTTAGCTATAGCTTACGAGAGGCCTCGCTTGAGCTCCTGCTTGTAGCCCATCTGGCGCAGCTGGACTTGGTCTCGATCCGCCGCCGGGTCGGCGACGGGCAGCTCAACGGAGGAGCGGCGAGAGGCAGCCATGGCTGACTTCCTCTGTGCTGCAGGCTGCGCGCTTGCTCAGTTCCTCTGCTGATGCCGAGCAGGCACCGCCGGTTACTTTGCTGCAACCGCTACTGGACAAGACAGATCCGTGGCCTAGCTTCTTAATACACTCCTCTACTAGTTTTTTTTCGAGCAATCACTCTAACTAGTAGAGTATAGTAGTCTACAAAAAGGAAGTTTCAAAAATAAAAATAAAAAAGATGCACAAAGAGTCAACACGAGGACTGGAAATTTGGCATCAGGGTTGGTTGCCCCGTTCCGGGATATATGTCATTTGGATTGGAGATCATGTTTGACTGAATCAGAGGGAAACCTTTTTTTTTTGACAAGTTAAAGGGGAACGTTGATGTTGATGCTTAGGACGAGTAAGCACTTGTTTGATCTTTGCAGCTTTTACTTAGCTGCTAGCCAGAGGAAGCCATGCTAATAGGTTTTCACTAGCTGGACTAGATAATAACTACTGAGCCTCCTCGAATCCATTTGCGAAGAAGGCCGACCAAATTTGAATCCATTTTCAAATTAGACCTACCAAATTTGAATCCATTTGCAAATTGCAAACAAGGCCTGGTGCTAAACCATACACCAGATGCGTTGCACAAGCCCTTATGTGGCCAATTGTGACGCAGGCGGCAACAAACAAGGGAGACAACAGAGAGAAGTGTGTAAAGGTATAAATAACTGACGCGCTTTATTTCAGCACTAAGAATATATGATGATGGTGATACTGATTTTACTGATATATACAACCTTTGGAGTACACCTGGATAAATGGAGTAACTAGCCTCCCTACCTTGTAGGGCACCAAAATAGATATGTACACCGATGTCTACACAGAAAGAAGACCATAGGGTACAAGGTAGGGAGGCAAATTACACACTGGTACAAAAAGAACATGTGGTTGTAGGGATTGTCAAGAGGTCTCTATAAACTTTTTTTTTTTAAAAACTAACTGAAGCCTAACCGGCCTGGTGTTAAAACTGCTGGTTGGTGGTTACTGTGAGAAAATCACATGTTACCTGTGCACTATAGGGAGCTTTTCTATGGGTGGGCCCGCAGAGAATGAAAATGTACGGCTATATCATGAGGTTTATTTCGTTGATGTCATCCATGGGGATCTCGAGGCCCATCAAGTCGAGATCCTGGAGTCCATCGTCGTCATCCAGATTTAACCAGCCACCGAAGTCCACGTCCATTCCTGGCAGCTCGAGGTTAGATAAGTCTGGCATCTCGGCGTCATTTGAAGCATTTGCTGGATCATCATGTCTAGCAGCAGCTGGAGCTGCTGTGCTGCCCTTGCCATTGCTGGGAGGCGTTATTTTGGCTGGAAGCTTTAGATCCCTAGGGTTACTGCTTGAAGGAGCAGAGATGTTGGCTGTCTTCTGTTTGGGCTTTGTTTTATTCTTCCTTTCACCTTTTGCATTGGATGACGATGGACGGCCAGACTTAAGACTGTCTCGGTTGTGTCCCTTCCCTTCCCTGTCCCTCTCGCTTCTCTTTCCTTTCGTATTGCTGACAAGGGAAGTACCAAGGCCAGAGGTTTTCAAAGTTCCTCCTGTTATGCTACCTACAACCTCATCGAGTAACAATTCCCTTTGTTTTACATTGTTTGTCCAGGGTCCTCCTTTACAAATGACAGATCCGACAGGTGACTGCTTCCTCATGCGAAGCATCTGATGCACTGGCCCTGTGGACTGGTTTCACTGTTGTATGATTATCTGCACATAAGATAAAAAAATCAGATCCCTGATGGCTGGGCAATGTGATGCATATAACTAGTACTCCCTCGGTCCCAAAAAGTCAGATGTTTTTTAAGTTTGACCAAAACTATACAAAAAAAAAAAGTATTAAAGTTATTTATACCGAATAAATACCATTAGAATGATCATGGAATATAAATTGATAGTGTACCTATTTGGGGTCATGAATATTAAAAAAATCTATAAACTTAAATTAAGGAGGTTCAACCAAAATCCAAACTCATAATTGCATCCTTTTCGGGACAGAGGTCATATATACAAAAGTTGCTACAGACAATGCAAGTAAGTATTATGGCAATGCACAATACCTTGTGAAGCAGCATCTGGACTGCTTCTGTGAGATGTTGCTGATAAAAACATATCCTTGAAAGTAGGCTCATCAAAACAACTTGTCCCTGTCTCGTCATAGTTTTGGCATCGCGCGAGTACTCGTTTGACAAAACTTAGAGCAGCATGTCTGCCAGCTCTACTAACATTTTTGCTGCTTAAAACATTTGGACCACAGAAGGCCTGGAGATTAACATGAAACGGTCAATCACTTAGCTAAGCATATGAAAACATATCAAATTCAGAATCCACAAAGTAAGCAGAGCTATGAATGTCTAAAAAAATCTATTCTTCCTTAAAAAAATGTTCGGCACAGACGTATTCTACTTCCTAGTTCTTATGTAAGTCCATTAACACTTGAACATCAACTGTAAAACTTAAATGGAAGTTCCAAATAATGACACAATACTCAAGCTCGAATTTATGAAGAATGTCACCACCTCAAAATAATTAAAACTACTACAAAGGACCAACGAAGCTGTCCCACTTTCAGTGGTTTGGGAACAGCATCTGCCAAGCAAATCAAATTCCCGAACCTAGATGAGCATGGCAAGAACCATTACTCAAGTGCATTGCAGAAACCGGTCAAGGTTAGGCTCATAAGTCACAACACAATAATTGTCATTTTTTGATCTCAAGCAACCATCCAAGCGACTGTGCAGGCCAGGCCAAGCAGGCTGAAATACTTTTCAAAATAACATCAGAAGAAAATTATGAACTAGAATCATATTAAGGCATGCGCAAAGAGAAACGACAAAACAAACCTTAAATGTGGAACCCATAGCAGTTAGTTAAGTCACAAGCCACAGCGATGCTGCTTCTAGTAGGACATTAGGCGGGCCCCACAGAATAAAAACAATCTCACCATCCCCAACCTCCCTTCCACGCAGAAGGCTCGCTTGATCCCCAACTTCCCAAGCCAGCCCGTGAACACTCATTCGACCCAGCAATTCTCTTCACCATCGGCCCCTCATGCATGGAGCATGTCCTTGCCTGACAGGAGGCTTCAATCCTGCGGTCAGGACCCGGGGCCTCCATCCAGCTCACTAGCTGCTCTGGCGCGAGGTCAAGCTCCTCCCCTGATCCACATCCTGGTGCCGCTGGACAAGTGCCCACGGCAGCTCAACGCTCAGGCACAGGCGTTACATGGTGAATTGGCTCACCGCTGGCCAAGGGGTACCACGGATTATTGTTTTTTTTTGAAACAAATCACAGAATATTGTATCTCTGCTCTTTCCTCCTTCCTGTGGTTGAGTGATTAATTTGACGATTTGTCCATGGATACCAGCGGCTATATTGACCTCACCCCTGAGCACACCCATCCAGACTTCCGCCGGTGGATGGATCTGATGAGGCTGCTCTCTCCCCTCTGCAGGATCTAGAGACGATCACCACGCGGCTTGAGGTCCTATCGACGACTGCCCTGGACCACATGCTAATGGCTAATGCCGCATCCTTTCTGTACACAAGTTCACCTGGCCCTGGCAACCATTCTGGAAGGTGGCCAGGCCAACCAACAGTCATGTGCGGGGGGCGAGAAAGGGGAGGACAGAGATTAAAAATTACTTCTTTGGTGCACTCAAAGCTTTAGATCGACTGAGGAAATGTTTCTTTAGGGTGACTTCCCACAATGTTTGTGGTTCATTTTAAGAATGCAGTCATTAACTTAAGGTCACCTTTTAGCTACATTGTAGTTTCCCTTAGCTGCACAGCTACAAGTTTAACTATTGGTAATAACATACTTTTTTCCATAGTCACAGGATTCAGGGTCGAAACCGCCGAACCACGTACCAGGTTCGGCGACCCAAATCGAGGTGCGGGGACGAGATGGGTCGGCGTCCCAATCGTGGCGGGTCGCGTACCCCATCGGGGAGGGGCGGCAGGCGCATTCTTATGCGGGCGGAGATCGACAGTGGGGGAGAAGGAGCAGTAGCTGGCTAGCGCGAGCATGCGCGGGCGGAGTTCGCCCGGTTGGAAAGGAGGAGCGCGGCGGCGGGCGTGTCTTGCGCTGCGGCGGCTGGCGTGACTTCGATGAGAGAAAGAGATACGGACGGGGAGAGGCAGAGAGCGGCGTCTGATACGCATCCAGGACAGACCGAGCAAGGGATAAGGTGCTAGCTTGGGTCTTGGGCTTTGGGCTGATATGGGCCTTTCTCAAAATTTTTATTTGTTTCCTAATGACACTGTACGGGTTGTTACATGCAACAATTAGTGTCATGTGTAGCAGGAGATTTCCATCCGTAAAACATGTGATTTGTTTCCTAACATGTACAATCTTAATAAAAAAGAAAAAGATAGAACCCTCGTCTCAGACTTACATACGGGGGTCATCGACCCAACACCTTTGGGTTCACGCATCCAAATGATCGTTCAAGAGAGGTATAACATTTTTTTTCGATTGGCGACCAGCGTCCCTCGACCCGTCGACCCAGAATTCTTGTGACTATGCTTTTTCGACGTTTTAAAAATAGTTGACTGGGTTACCATTCGATCAAAAAAAAAATGCATGATACACACAGGGGTTTCAGTACATCAGCCAAAGATTTATATGCTCAACAGGTGAAAAGAATACCAATAAAATGAGAAATAACATATTGGAGATTTGAGGGACTTACCATATATTTCTCATATGCTCTCAGGAGAAGTCTTTCCATGGCAAGCCGTGAGAAATCCCTAATACAAAGTGCACCAAGTTTACATAAGAGTCTGCAACATGATAATCTGTTTCCAACTTTCCATAACAGGTGCAAATAGGCTGAAAATACCTCTGCTGAGATTCTTTTTGCAGTTGTAACAATGCCATCCAGTTTCAATAGCAAGTTTTTCTTCTCCACAACCTATGATATCAGCAGAAGTATTACAATTAATTATTGGAATGTTTTATTGTAGACATGGGTCAAATACATCAAATATAGTAAAACAAGTCAATCAATAAATGAAATGCGATGCATCAGTAGAAGTAAAAAATTAAAATGGTATGCTATATTGTAGACATGGGTCAAAGAGATTAAGAATAACAAAATATGTTGATCAAGAAATAAGACACATGCCCATGCACTTGGTAAGTTATGAATACCTCTTTATGAAGTTGGCCTTCTAATTTACAGATTTCAGCATTAATATCCTCGTCCTCACTCTGTGCAAGATCAGGCTGAAATGGAAACAAGAAGTCAAAACACTGGAAAAATTAGCTAATTTCATCATTATTTGGAGATTCATCGAGGAAAGGGAAGTTACAAACTGGACCAAATTAGCAATATTACTAAAAATAAAAATGATTTAACTAAGAAGCTACATTATCCTAAAACATTTTGGAGATCAGCCCAGGAAGAAACTGGGAAAGGATATGGAAATCTTGGCACCAGGTAAATGCAAGTTTTTCATGTGGCTGGTAGCACATGATAAATGTGGACAGCTGATCTTGCTAAGAGAGGACTGTCTCATCCAGAAAGATGTCCCCACTGTGACCAAGAGAAAGAAACCACAGCCATCTGCTACTGTCCTGTATTTTTACTAGACTTTTGGTTCAGACTGTTGCAAAAAATTGGTATGCAATCCCTTGCTCCACAAGCTAGCAGCAGGGCCTGAACCCTGGTCATTGTTGGAGCTTGGACCCTTTGGAAGCATCACAACAATTGTGTTTCTGATGGAGTGCCTCCAAACCTGATTAGAGATTTACAGCTCGCTGGTGAGGAACTACATTTTTGGGGTTTGGCCGGGGCTAAGGTGTTTCATACCTTTATGCCTTGGTGCCAAACTAAGTTTGTGGAGGCGTGTGTTGGTTATGAAGGGCCCGGGTGGGTTCTGAGGGTGTGTTTGTAAGAGGTCTTCCCCTTTTTTTTTTTCTTCTTAAAATAATGATCTTGGGCTATCCTGCGTGCTCGAGAGAAATAAAAAAAAGCACGAAACTATTGTCCTAATGAATACTACCATGAAATATTCCACATTACATGTTCTTAATCAATTCAGAGGAAAGGATAAATATCAAATCTAAGAGGAGGAAACTACCATGCAATATTCCACTTCCCATGTTCTTTAATCAATTCAGAAGAAACGATAAATATCAAATCTAAGGGAAGGAAACTAACATGCAATTGTCCACTTTCCATGTTCTTTAATCAATTCAGACGAAAAGGATAAATACCAGATTTAAGGGAAGGAGAGTGCAGCACAGAGGGGGGCCGTGGAGAGAACAAGATATCAAAATATCCAAACCAATCTGGTTCAGACAATGAAAAGCCTACTATAGAAAATTATTCACATCTGAACTCCGAGAGTACTCAATAATCCCAAGCGAAGCTAAGCACTAATATTATCCTGGTGCACTGCTCTACGACACATCAAAAAGAACATAAAGGATTATGTGGTAAAATCTCAATTCAATAGTAGAAAAAATTTCTTCACCATGGTGCATTGGCACGAGAGAATAAACGTGGGGTCAGCCCTGCATACACCTATCCAAATAGTTCTCAAATGAACAGAGAAGCGTGTAAGTAAATATATGGATATACTGGCTTACATGGCCATCAATGCGGTAAAGCGAGGCATGGTGACTCAATTCCGCATTACCGCTTTGGCGAGTGAGGCGTGAGGCGAGCGACACAATACCAAGGTAAGGAAATGCAAGACATCAGCGTGAAGGAGGAAGAATACGGAAAAACAAACAAAAAAAAAAAGGAATAAGAAGTGGGCTAGCCAGCCACCAGGCAGCCCATGTGCCCCTCCCCTGCCTATATATCACGATCCAAAAAGCATCTAGAGCGCCGCCCTCTTACTCCTCTCTCGTTCTCCAGAGCTGTCGTTCAGCCTCTGTGTCTGCCCCCCACGCCACTGCCATGACTCTCACTTCCCTATGTCCTCCAGATGCGCTGCCATACTCACCTCTCCGCTTCCTTTCACTTTCCTCACTGTCCTGTGCCCCCTCGTGACAAACCATCGACCACCGTCCCCTTCCAGATCGAAAGATTGACAAGCAAGGACGGAAGAAATCAAGAAAGCAGGAGTGGAATCGAGCAGGAGAAGGCACAACTGAGCTGGATAGAAGCAGAATCAAGGAGATGGCGCAATAGAGTAAGGAGATGGGAAGTAACACCATCATTGAACGGGACATGCATATTAGTAAATAAAGTAATAAAACTGAGAAGTAACATAAAAATCATAACACAGTAACTAAAACATATAGTAGAAACATTATGGTTGTAGTAAGAAAACAACCTACCACAGGTTCAATAGATATACCAACTTCACTCAGCTCGATGATAATCCTATCACTGAAGCACATCTCACTGTACTGAAACTCAGGCCACACCTTGGCTTTATCCATGACATTGCCACTTTTATGTGACACTTCATCATTATATTTCCAGTCAGGATCCATTATCAGACCATTTGGGCCCCTCCTTGGAGCTTCAAAATTCATTAAAGGTCCTAACTTATAGTTATTGGAGTGTGACTTCCATCCTCCTTCATCAAAATGAATTTCATGTGTATCAAATGCATATCCCTCGCCACGTAAGTGTTGTTGGTAATACTATCAATCCTATCTTCATCAATCAATGCTTGAATAAGTCTTTGGCCAACTGAAGACCATCCTGGTGCCCCAATCCCGCGGACAAGTTGATCGAGGATAGGTTCTATGCAGCTTGCCTCCCAGCCGACCCCCATGCCATTATCCAACTGATTCAAGCCAAAACCATTTGGAAGGACAGCGTGATCATCTTTGTTGCTAGCGGCTGGAGTTGAGGGCTGTGAAATGTATTCAAGACCACCCTGTATTGGGAAAAAATATCAAGCATAGGACTTAATTAAAATCAAGTTATGAATCAACTACTACCATTTCTACAAACAGGAACTGCCAAGAAATGCATCGCCACAAGGGCAATTTTGTTAGTACAGTAATACTGCAAGGACGGAGTTATGAAAGGTACCTTATATTTTTGGCATTCATCCCCTTCCATTGACCTACTTGAGGTGGAATCATCTGGCAAATGTATCTAACCAACAAAGTATTGACCAAGGAACAGTAAATTAATGTAGTGAAATATATCTTTTGGCACGATAGAAAATCACCCATGTTACCTGTTGACTAAGATATGTGATGTCTTCTGCAGTCAAAAAGGCTTAAGAAAGGTTCAATCTGTCGCCAGAACGAGCTTGCACAAGCAGATCCTGCAACAAGAAGAATAGCATTCACATATCAAATAATTTTCCAATGAAGATTAAAAAAAAATGTGAAGGTAAAGTCAATACTCAGGGCAGCATTTGCTGAAGCAAGAAGTTCTTCGTGATCATCTTCAGATTGCACTGAAAAAGTGAACAGCACAAGTTCAAGGGTACGGTTCAGTTCAAAAGAAACTGTTTTAAATTGCATAAAGCATTCTAATCGATACCAAGAGAGGTTATTGAGCATGTACCAGGAGAGTCTGACTGCACACTGCTACTTGTATGCCTAGGCCGCATTTACCTTTTGCGCCTCAGATATTTTCTTCATCAGTGGTCTCCCAGATTTACTACAGGAAAAATTCAGAGTTAGAGTTTTGATTAGTCACATAAAACTACTTTTCAGCTAAGGAAAAAGTCACCTCTCAGTTCTCTCTGAGACTGTCCTCACACTTCTTTGTTTTTGTAGTTGGAGGATTTTCAAGCTTGTCAATCGATACAGGAGTGCCAGGCCTGGTCGGAGTAAAACCCCGCCCAACTCTTCCCTTGTCTCCTTGCAGCATCTCCAACATCCTCATCAGCAGACAACTTATTCCTTTTGGAAGGATGCCCAAGCATAGCAATCTTCTGAAAACCAGAGCCATGCCCATCATCCAGTTCACCAGCCCTTTGCCTTTGTCCCTTAGCTTTTTCTCAGCAACTACAGGCTCATCGCCTTCAGATCCAGTTGACAGCCCATGATCTCGTTTTGTTTGTTGAAGACCATTTACAGATGCACGCCTTTGGTAGACCTGCAAAATCTTCATTGATAGGACTGTCCAGCGAACCTGGTACCGTGCACTATCAGTAGTGATTATAGGGACTAAATTTGACTTCCTTGCTGAACGCGATATCTTCTGAGGCCTCTGCCCACCCCACTGGGTCGGAGGAGATAATGAATGCGTAGATTTTGTAAATGCTTATGATTGCCAGATCCACCAGCAGAAATTAACTTATTTGTACCAGAAGGATGTTCCCAATCATCAGAACTAGCTTGTGATCGATGAATGTTTGGAGATTTCAATATTGACCCTGAATTTGATCGGGTCCCCGCCAAGAGAACCATTTGCCCGGTAATGGTGCAATATTACATCCACTGTCGCCTTCAGTAGACCTGAAAAAATCAATGTGTCAAGGCCTGATTTTGTTCGCTCAGGTGTGTGAGCTGAGATGGCGGTGAACACAAATATGATGAAAAAATTAGGACTCATGTGCAGCAGAAGATATCTTTCTTAGTTTAATGTGGTATGATAAAGTTGAGGAGCACAGAGCGAACAGGTAAAGAAACACATCTTACTTGCTAATTGTTCTTGGATTGGGTGTTTCTTTATCTAAAGCAACTTGACGTTCCCTTTTTGTTAATAGGATGGAAACCACTGTCTTGGTCACTCCTATTTAAGGGTCGCACAACAAGACCATTTTGTGTAGAAAGCAAATCTGCTTTAATTGTGCCTGATGCAACAGTTCCAGACCTGCACATTCAGTTTCACATAGTGATAATCAGAGGCCAGAAAGCAAAATGGAATGCATAACAAATTTTTTTCATTGGTGATTTAAGGAACTGCTCCCTACATCCCAGAATGATGAGCATATTTTGGACAGGAAGAAGTAAAATTTTACAAACTTTGACCAGCAATTTGTCAGATTATATACAAGTTTAGGATATAAAATTGAACCAATAGATTTGTATTCAAAGCGCTTCTGAGATGATATTGGTTCTTCTTTAGCAAATGGTAACATATTGTAAGAGATTAAAGGTCCAAAACTACTTTGTGTGACTTTCCCCTCATCAAAATACACTAATCATTTCAGGATGGAGCATGTCCAAAACTTTATTAATTTAATCACGCTGCAGAATCTTCAGGTATAAACTTTTAAAAATGTTCCCAACTATCTTCATGCAATAACAGTTAAGTTGCCTCTCAAAAGAAGTTCAAAGGGATAAAATCTCAGAATCAATATAGAACTAGAGATATAAACTCCAAGTCTAGGTGGTTAAATTTCTAACCTGAAACTAGGAGAACTTGTCAGTCTCGACCTGCCGCCATTACTGAACTTGTGTTGCATGCCTTGTTTTGACTCTCGATCTACATCAACAGTCCCTCGAAAACACCACCCGGTGACATGTCCGCCTTTAATGGCAGAACGCTTTTTCTTCATTTTTGGCTTTTCCCAACCATCAATAGTAGTTGCCAAACCTCTGATTTTTTTCTTCTGGGACTGAAGAACTGCCATTGAGGCTTTGCCAGGATCTGAGATTCTATCAGTAGGTCCGGGACCTCTTGATGGACCAGCTGTCCTTGCATCCATCTAACAAATCAGATGTCCATCGTAAATGACACAAAAAATTCCTGGTAGGCTAAACAGGCATCAAATGACATGGCCTCTATGTACATGAAGTAATGAAGTATCATCAGTTGCAAATTAACAATGGCAATAGAATAAATTTAACATGCTAAAAATCAGCAACTAAGCCACATTGCAAAAATAAGGCCTAGGCTGACACACAACGAATTTCACATATACAAGTGAGTTCAAAGCTGGCAAAACCCAATTGTATCGCTTTGGCAAACAGCACTAATTATCTAACACCTCCTTTTATAAGATACAAGTAAAACACTAAACTACATGAATATTTGGAAGCAGGACCAACCTCCAACATGGATGTAATGTATTCTCCTATTTTGCCCTGCATTCTTTGTCCTCTCTTCTCTCTGAAGTCCAGGTTCCATATCATCTGCATTTAAATGGCTCTGAGGAACATTTTTAGGGTAACTCCACGGATGGTAACACATTAGACCGCTCATTAGATGAACTGTCTCCTCGAGAACGTTTTCGCACAACATTGGGATAAAGTTTATCAATCTTCGCAATAGCACCACCAAAAGCTCTAGATCTTTCCCTGCAAAATACTCCACAGTGAATAATTCGACAGGAGCACATGATTTATAACCCACATAAATATTCCCATGTACTAGAAAACTTTCCCTACACAACTTCCCCAGAAGGTCAAAAACACATCATTATAAATCTTGCATAGATGAAACGTTGTGTTTCTTTGTAAAATTGAGATTACATTCAACTATCTGCTACCACCTTTCATCTGCTAAGTTCACTGCAAGACAACAAAGTAATGAAATAATACCTGGCCCTATTTGAATTGTCGTTAAGATTACTCCTCATGCGCCTGATCTCTTCAATAGTATTTGGTAAATTTCTCCCCAGAGATGGAATTGATGTTGAATCTTCTGTGGAGGTTCCAAAAATGGAACTTATTGATTTCTTTAGATCTAACCGAGATGTTTTGTGATCCACAGTTGCAGGTCTCAAGTCCACAGCAAGTGATTGAACTAGATTGATAGAGTCCACTGCAGCTGACCTTGATGAGCTTGATGCTGAAAACATCGCATAGCCATCACCACCTTCACGGAAGCTTCCTGACCTTTCCAATGAAGCAGCTGCATAGGACCCACGTTGTGCATTGAAGTATCCATGCCCATCAGGGCTACCAGACGCTAAATCGGATTTTGTACTAGATGCCATTGCCCCCAATTGAGGCAATTTTCATACCACTAACATTTTGAACACAACCGTAGGTGAAAACAACCTGGTCTTGAAACCATGAAGCTACAGGTTGTATGGAATCTCAAATCACTGTACCTGTCAAGAGAAACTTGAAAATGATTTATTTATGCCATTCCAACTATTCAATTACACAGAATACAGCATGTCCAAAGTAAGAAGTAAAACCTAGCTTTCAGACAAAAAAAAAACTTTTACAAAATTTGTAACAGCATTCACATTTAACATAAAAAGTATCAGATGTTATAAGCTTAATTTATTCATTTTTATCTAATAACCTAGGAAAAAAAAGTTTTTCCAATAGTGCCACCTTCTAACTATGAACTACTTGATTAATACACGAATCTGCAAAAAATAAACTGAATGCATTTTAATATGCCAATGCAGCACTCAATATTCCATACCTCTTAATAAATATGACTGACGCTTCATGAAAAATAGCAGAATGCAAATTGTACAAGCAACTCCATGAGAAAATGACCTAAACTCTGTTTTAAAGGTGTCGCCTAGGCGTCCAGGGCGTATCAGCGCACTGCGCCTGGACGCCCTAGCCGCCTTTAAAACATGGGACCTAACCCTGCTGTTTTCCATACAGTGCTCGTCATATTTGTAGTGCTGTGAAACACAGATATAGATGGGTCCATTTAGTACCATACTGCTGTATTTTGTGGAACTAGCCTCGTAGAATTATACAACTCAACTGTTTTACATATGTATATATAAGCAAAGCAGCAGTGGCATATTTCGGTTTCTTTTAGCAGATTGTGTGCATTTATCTAATAGTTCATAGTCATAAGGTCGTAGTATTGGGAAAAAAAATATTTTTGGCTAGGTTAGTAATGAAGGGGAAAGGGAAATAAGTTAAAGCTATAGCATCTGTTACTTTATGTCTTTAATAAACAAAATCAAAAAGTCCCTCTGCATATCCACCATGATGGTTTGTAAATTGGCAGCTAATTGCTAGTTAAGAGAGAACCAAACAAATAATGCTATACAGAAAATAACTTTATGCTACTAACAACTGGCCTGTTCTAGCACTCAATCCAAAGAATTAATGCTGCTAGCACCTGGTGCCTCCGTGGATCAACAAATAATGGCAAAATTAGGAATAGACAGGATACATGTTGTTACTACAAATAATTATCCAAATAAGTACTTATTATCATTCACAAATAGAAGCATGAATTGATATTAGGAATAGAAAGATACATATCAAACTCACAGGTGAGAAATGATCAACACACTGACCATTTCTAATTTAGTCAGTGGCTCAATATTAGTATATACTACATGATCATTGTGTATTCAGAGTTACACCTAGTAATACAGGAGAGGTAGGGATCCTACAGGAAAAAATGTGATACAAACTGCTCCATTTCTGTTTAGTAGCATGAAGTTTAGCAAAAGGGCTTCTTAGAATTTCCAGCCTACAATTGTGCCTAGTCTTTCACTCATTCTGCCAATTGACATCTACTCAACTACTATTTCGTAATTTAGGTCTTCCTAATGTTATATGCAGCCCTAAGACCATTTTTTGTGTCGATCTTGCTGGCTGCTAGCATTTTTCTCAGAGCAACCCCAAACCCAGGGGCAGATCTAGTACAGGACATGGATGTACATGTGTACACCCAATAATTTTCGCAAAAGTTCGAAGTTACTAGGCATGATAGCTTAAGGTAGTTTGGGAACTTGGTTTCGCACAGCAACCAGGGAAGAGAAGGAGGTGGGAATACCTGCCGGGCGCTCTTCGCCGGCGAAGAGATCGGCGAAGGCGTCGGCACCTGGTCAGGGGCGGATCTAGTACACGGACATGCACGTACACCCAACAATTTTCGCAAAAATTTAGAAGTTACTAGGCATCGAATAGCCAAATAGCTCGAGGTAGTTAGGGAACTCGATTTCGCGCAGCAAACAGGGAAGAGGAGGGGGCGGAATACCTGCTGGCCGCGCTTCGCCGGCGAAGAGATCGGCCAAGGCCTCGGCACTTGGTGTGGGGGGCGACGGTGGCGGAGCCAACTAGAACCCGATTGGGGAAAGGGGGCTCGATCTGGGCTGAGACCCTGTCGGCGGTGCGAGCCAGGCGGCGGCGGCGGCGACGACGACGACGACGTACGGACGAGAGGGATGCGAGGAGGAGAACGGGAAGGACACGACCGACCGAACGAGGTAAGTAAGTGAACGGGTAGGCAATATACGTGGAATTTTAGGTTCGCTAGTGTCTCTTCTCTTCTCCACACTGTTCTCCTCTTCCAACTCCGTTCAATTTTCCTGTTGCTTTTTACTCTTTTATTTATTCTTCTTCTTTTTATTATATGCATGATTATGATGATTATATGCAAGAGACGCTCGCATATCTATCTATATTTTGTTCTTTTATATCCTCTTTTATCTGTATTTATACTCCCTCCGTACTCTAACAAATGCAATTTTCATTTCCAAGGCGATCAATTTCAACTTTGACCAAAGATTCATAAAAAAACACTAACAATTACGATACAAAATAAGTACCACTAAATTAATCATGGAATATATTATGTGATAAAGTTTTGGTTGCGACTTAAATCTTAATACTTATATCATTATAAATTTGGTCAAACTTTAACATATTTGACCACCACGATTCTCATAGTTGTATTTTTTTTTTTTTACTACCGAGAGAGTATTTATGATTGGTCTAGTTTTTGCGCATTCCAAATCTCAGCACGTGTTTGTTTAGTTGTTCATGTGTCAGATTGCCACTTTCTCTTCGTTCTTTAAGAAAAGCTAGAACTATTACCACTTTCTCCTTCTCCTCGTTCTTAAAACAAAAGCTACAACTATTACGAAATCAGATTCAAACAACAAATGTACAAACAAGACTTCGACAGTGGTTAATTCAGTGAGAGATACTACAATCCTGATGGCCCCTCTATAAAAGGAGATGTGTGTACAGAAACAATTAAACGAATAAACGAACCTCATTTTCCCTATACATCTTTTTGTCCCTCTCATGCTTTTGTATTCTTTTTTCATATCTAATATAAATCAATTAAAACAATGGTACAAGTTAAGATGGAAAGCTTAGCATAAAAGGACATCTATAAAAATATAAGAGTACATCAAAAGTCCAATTTAGTTGTCTTCTTCCTTCATCCTTTAATGACTACCGACGATACAAGGTTTTGAAGATCGCAAAAGCCACTCAATGCCCGTTAAATAGCATCACCTCGAGAAAAAAGAAGACCCTCAAGAAACGCAGCTTACAATCCTTTAACACTAAGTACAAAGTGACAAAAAGACTTACCAAAAGAAGTAGGGGTAAATTGAAACCGTTCCCCTACTACACAAAATCTTTTGCATGGCGTTTGGCAAATCTTAACCATGACGTTTTTTGTGCAAACCGCTACGCTTAATACATCGATTAATCATTAACTATGGTGGGTTTTTAATTAATCATGGCGGTTTTTATAAATAAACTAACACAATAAAAATGACGGCTAGCACCCGCCCATTTAGGCCCGATATACACGGCAACCCCCTAATCTCTCATCCATCAGCCGAACACTCTCCCCCATCTCCCCCTAGCGCAGCCATCTCCCTCACTATCCCTCCCCCAACTCTCAAACCCTAACACTCGACGGGACGCCGCTACCTCCCCTCTCCCATCCCTCTTCCCACTCTCTCCCTCACTCCCTCCATACCCCCCACTCTCTCCCTCTTCTCTAGGAGACCAAACCGTGCGGCCTCCATCTCTCCCCACGCAAATGGCAACGACCTGGGTGCATGGTGTGGCGGCCCTAGTGAGGTGCAGGTCTCACGCGACCCTAGTGGCGGCGTGATGCTTGTCGGTGGAGGCGTGCATGGAGGCCACTCTCGGGCATTGGGCTTGTGAAGTTTGTGCGACAAGGTGACGACAACACGTTAGGGCGAGGCTATGGTTAGGGTTTCCCGCTGGTCAAGGATGGTCAAGTCTCCCTATATCCCTATTTTTTCTCTTCTCGTCAAGGCTCGGATCCATGGCGGGCGACGACCAATGGTAGCGGCCTCACCTCTCCAAATCCATGGCGACCTCTCCGGTGTTGCGACCAAACCCAAATCCAAGCCCGCTAGGGTTGGATCCGGGGCTTCCTCCTTTAACTTTGTGAAAGACTATTTTTCCCCCTCTTAACCTCAAAATCGGACAAACCACCTTCCTTAACTTTTTAAACAATGTGTTTTACCTCTTTGGAGCAGTTTTGAGGCGGTCTTGTCTATTTATTTATTATTTATTTTTTTGGCTGAATCTTTAAAAATCATAATAAAAATCACACGAAGATTATAAAATGGAAAGTCTAATTTTGTTGGACTCCACTTGTAGATCTACATAGTGAATATATAATACAGTATGATTTAATATAATTTTTGTTGTAGATTTAGATCTACATTTTTCTATAATTAATTAAAATAATTAATAGCTGTAGTTTCTTTTGGTCCAATTGTGGTGATCACATTTGTTATTTCATACACATTGGATCAATGTATAACAAAAGCTATACATATGCATACACACACACACACAAATATTCCGCTTCAATTAACCTTCACTACGCGTCGACATTGATGACAGGGCCTTCAAACCAGAACCGGGCATGGAACAGCCACGCCCCGACACTGAGGACCAGCACGCCGCCGATGGCGACCGGCGTGTAGTTGAGGTTGTCCTTCGCGACGGGATACGCCACCGGCAGGCAGAAGAGCACGGTGACAAGAGCCACCCAGGCGATGGCGACCCAGCCGACGAGGAGCCCGTACCTCCCGAGGTGGAACGGCCCCGGGATGAAGGATTTCCGAGCCGTCGTGACACGGAAGAAGATGGGAAGCGCGTATGAGATGTATGACCCGGTGGTCGCCACGGATACCATCGCCTGGAACGCCACCTGGCTCCCAAGTGACTGTCAAAAATGAATTGAACAAGACATGGATTGAGTTTCAACTTGTTTCGAAGAACGAAATTTGATTGGAAACTTGACACACCGTGAGGGACATGATGAACGCAACCGTGACAGAGAGCCAGACGACGTTGATGGGCACCTCCTGGCTGTTGAGCCGGTACCATACACGCGAGAACGGCATGGCACCGTCCCTCGAGAAAGCATAACCCATCCTTGAGTTGGTGGTGACACATGCAATGCCGCAGAGAAAGACGGCGACGGCGATGACCACCAGACACCCGAGCGCCCCGGCGCCGCTGCCGTACCTTGCCCGGAAGGCGGTGTAAAGAGCCTGGGCGACGGCGTATCCGCCGGCATCGTTGCTGGGATCCAGGAGGTAGGGGATGTCCGTCATCAGCGATGTCAAGGCCACCAGGTAAATCCACCCAAACATGGACGCCAGGGCAACGGCGGACACGATCCCGATCGACCCGCTCCGGTCCGCCCTCTTCGTTTCCTCTGACTGCATACTCACATTAATGTTCAGAATTCAGTCTGATCTCGGATGTACTCCGTATAAAAAAAGCCTCACTCGTGTGCTTCAACTTGTTTGGATTTGGGAGTTGAATGTATATGTAACAATTACCATGTGAGCAGATGTATCGTAGCCGAGGAGGGAGTACTGGCTCATGAGCAACCCGACGGCGAGAATGTATGCCTTGTCGTGGATTCCCATGCCGTTCTCTGTGTTGAAATGTGTGAAGATGAACTCCACACTAGCTCTCTCCTTGGCGACCGCTGGAAGCAAGATCACCAGGACGAAGACACCTACATGAATGTTATGTGCAATCCATCAAACATAGCATGCATTGGATTGGAGTGATCAGATTCTTGAATCCATCGCCCTGCAACTTCAGATATATACATACCTGCTGTATTCCAGAAGACTCCAAGATGACCAAACCATGAGAGCCAGTGGATGGGGAGGCAGTTGATGAGGCCGTGCAGGATGAGGATGACGCTGTAGATGGCGAGCAGGACGTACTTGGAGGCGTTGTAGCCACCGCCGTTGGCTCCCCGGTGCCCAGCAGGATGATCACCTGGACAAGCTGCGCCAACGAGAAGTCTACGCTCGTCGTAGCTGCCCACTGTTATTAATAATGACCAAAAGACAAAAGTTTGTTATATAGTTGACTGATGAGAGATCAACACCACTGCTCAGCAACATGCATGCTGCCATTCCGTCCATATATCATGCATATGGATCTAGAATATTTTGATGAGGTGCAAACGATCGAGCCACACACGTGACACATGCATTTGTATACCTGTCCGACGATGTTGAACCTGCAAAAAAGAACAAAAAGACTTAGACTGAATTTGCTGTTCTTACACTCGGGTTTTCCTTATATATCTTTTTTTTTCTTTGAGGGATTTTCCTTATATGTCTATACCTCACTATTACAGCATCGGCCTTCAATGCCGGCCCATTAATGAACCAACGGTGATAACTCTTACTATTGGTTCTTAGCTTCAAAATTAAAAAAAAAATGATTGGGGGTCTTCAAAAACCGGCAGTGATGAATGTTATTATGTGATGGTTCAATTAGTTCTTGTATGGAGTAGAATAGAGGTTTTTCTATAGAGCTACCAATTTCTATTTTGATGAGCAAATCCATGTGACACCTAACACATTGTTTGAAGCTACATTGTTGTTCATGATTCAGTCTATAATTTTATTTTATTTTGTACTCCCTCCATTTTAAATTGTAAGTCGTTTTTCACGTTTTTGGTACATTCATTTAGCTAGCTAGATGGATGTACCAAAAACATCAAAGCGACTTACAATTTAGAACGGAGGAAGCAGTTAGTATCTCTATTTTTATGTGGCATAAAGTACAATAATTGTTGTTCATGATTAAACCATGTAATTAGAGTTTTTTTAATAGGACTATCAATTTCAATTTTGATGAGCACGTCGTGACACTTAGGAACCCATTATACTTTGAGCTACACATGAAGGCTCTAATTTTTTTACTTCCTATAATAACTCTCCCTGTTTATACATGGCATAAAAGTAGTTTTTTTGTCATATAATTACTCAACAGAACACTGCCAACTCGGGTAATGAACCGGTAGTGAAGACTGTGATCACTAGTTTAAAAATCATTGACGGATTAAAAAAAACCTGCAGTGATGTGAAACCCTAATCATTGTGGGTTTAGTTGTATTGGTTTAGAATCTGGCAATGAATGTGGGTTTGAACCAGTAGGATATGATAGTTCCTACTAAATCTGTTTTTTAAATTGTAGTTCGTTTGACTTTTTAACACCAAGTTTGACCACTCGTCTTATTCAAAAAGTTATGCAAAATATCACTTCTTTTGTTGTGGCATGCTTTATTAACAAAAAGTCCTTAAGAATGACTTAAATTTGACTATATTTGCATAAATTTTTTGAATAAGACGAGTGGTCAAACTTGAGGTTGAAAAAAAGTCAAACGACCTACAATTTAGAAACAGAGGGGTACCAAATAGTAAAGAGCCAAAAATTTTCTTCTGTTTTTTTATCTGACCCATTCTTTTGGACCTTGAACACAAGACTCCATGTATCATTAGAAAGAACTTTCATACCAGTACCATAAGCCAACATATGTGATCTTTGTGAAATCCTTTTCTATATAATTGGTCCAACATCGTCATACCAATCCATCTGACTATAGAGTCGCAAGCTCTATGGTGGGGGGCCCGTACATATAATTCGATATTATATATATTCTGTTGAAACTTAGGGTCGCAGAGAATGTTTTCCAAAAAAAAGAGACATGAATGAAAGCAAGGACGACGACATTTCATTTCAAGACGCCACACAGAGAGATAGGTAACAAAAAAAAATACGCAATAGAGAGCGCGGCACAGATACGATAAAAATTATTCAGGAGAGGTGGACAACGATCGACGCGTACCATCCGGTGACCCAGGAAGCCAGCGATGCCCAGTTCTTGCCGGCGAGCTTGGCGCTCCAGTAGTAGAGCCCACCGGAGGTCGGGTACGCCGAGCAGATCTCCGCCATGGACAGCGCGACGCAGCCGTTGAAGGTCGCCACGACAAGCCAGCCCAGCGTCATGGACGCCGGCCCTCCGTAGCGGAGTCCGGTGTTGTAGGTCGTCGTCACGCCCGTCAGCACGGAGATGATGGCGAAGGAGAAGGCGAAGTTGGAAACAACGCTAGAAAATACATACAAGGATCGGAGAGCTCGATCGATCAGAACTAGCTAGAAGCGGAGACAAAGAACCGACGAACGAGAGCTGGAGAGCTGCACCGGCACCGGCGACAGCGCGCACGTACGAGAGGCCGCGCTTGAGCTCCTGCTTGTATCCAAGTTGCTGCAACCGGGCGCTGTCCGGGTCGGCGACGGGCAGCTCGACGGAGCGGCGCGGCGGCAGCGCCGTGTCCATCATCTTTCTCTCCGTTCTGTTCTTGCTGCTCGGTTTGCCGCCCCGGGCCGGCCCGGCTAGTTAGCTGCAGGCCGCTGCTCGTTTATACTACACTACTGCTACTCGCTTGTAGTCGACAGGGTCAGTGCAGCACTGCAGCTGGGGTAGTGACGTCGTTACATTACAGTTTAATCGTAGATGCACCGGAGGTCAACAGATGCAGTAGAACGGTTGCGCCGGCGTGTCGCGGTGCTCTGCGATTCGATCGCAGACCGCTTCCGTCTAAATTTCGCAATCTTTGACTGAGAAGAGATCAGGTAGAATTCTTTGCCTCTATATACTATAGTACTATACATGCATGCAGTCCTTTTACTATATGGAGTATACCAGTTCAACAACGGATTTCTTTTAGTGAGATTGATCTGTACTGTTTTTAATGAGCTTATTTGTTTGAGTCACTGTGCTGACTCTCTTGATGTAGCTACAGAGCTACTCCCTCCGTTTTAAATTGCAGTTCACTTTGGCTTTTCTACATACATTGATTTTGCACTGCACCTAGTTATACACTATGTCTAGATACATAGTAAAAAAAATGAATCTAGAAAAGCCAAAGTGAACTATAATTTGGAACGGAGGGAGTACATG
Organism: Hyparrhenia diplandra; assembly: GCA_015847255.1. Lineage (NCBI taxonomy): Eukaryota > Viridiplantae > Streptophyta > Magnoliopsida > Poales > Poaceae > Hyparrhenia > Hyparrhenia diplandra. Next base: position 69,948 of record JADLZK010006372.1, on the reverse strand, counting down.
TTAGTTCTTGCATTGGGATGCAAATTCCCAAAACAATGTACTTTGGTCTTAACGTAAGAGTCCTTAATTATATCCCCACCCCTCGATTAGATAATATGAGTAATAGGAGTGCTAATTAGCTGAAGCCTCAAGGTACGTGGAATTGGGCATATAGAATTTGGGATAGAAACCACAGAATTAGGAGTTAGGACACAACAAATCTGGATGGGCTGGTCCAACGCTCTGTTATTGCCCTACGGAGCTTCACCCGGTGGCCACCCCCCACCCGCCGGTGCTGGCAGCCCCTTCGCCTCCACCACCTTCCCTCCCTCTCCTTCCCGTTCCCACGATGCCCTCCAGCTCCCACCGCTTGGGTGAGCCCGACGTCGCCACGCCGTCGTTCGTTGTGGCGAGGCCAAGCCCACCGGGCGGCACCGCCGCTAGCCTCGAAGGCCCCTCCCTTCCTCTAGCCCGACTCTTGGGTTTGGGGCGGGGCACCGCCACGAACACCGACTTCGTGGCAGCCCCGCCTAGCCATCAAACCCATCCCCGTTGCCTTCACAACCTCCACTCCCATGCACCCGTCCCTCCACGCTAGAGGATGGGGGACCTACGTGGCTGGTTGGGCGTCGCCAGATTTAGTACTAAGGCGGCGCCGCCTCCACCGCCGTCGTCGACACAAAGCATCGGGGCGCGGCCGACACGACAAATAGGCGTGCCAACACGGAGTTGGTGACCGAGGTCGCCGTGGGCGCCCCTTTCATGCGGGAGCGGGCGACAACTCCGCCACGATGAGGGCATCCTCTTGCCTCTTACGGCCGCTTCCCCTAGCCTTGAGGTCGGGAGACCTCAACAAGGGTCGGCGCCAGCCGCGGTGGATCTCCGTCGGCATCCTCATCGTGCCCTCCGCCAACATCCTTACCACGCCCTCCATGGCAGCGCTCCTGGCGTCACCGGATGGCTCGTTGATCAACATTGAAGACGCCTTGGATGAAGATGATGAGGTCCTCGATGATGACATGCCGCCACCGCTACTTACGGCGAAGGTTCATCCACTAGTGCACACTTGACACCTTCATCGCGGGGTGCGGGGGGCTGCCAACACAACCTTTGTCCTCAACGCCTTCCCTCGTTCGCCCGTCGTCCCCCCGCCCGAAGCTGGTCGCCCACCTTGTCTCCCCTTGTCGTGCCTTTCCACTACATCCTACGGGTCATTCGGTTGGGCGCTCGGCACCGCCGGCGGGTGGAGGACGACGGCGACGCCGTCCGCAATGAGCTGCCCATGTCCTACCTTTGGGGTCGCCCCGCGCCGCCAAAGATTGCAATGACCCATCTAAAGCGTGGCCGTTCCGCCGCCGCAGACCGTTGTGGCTACGCGTGGTGGCGAGGCGGTGGTGGGGCGCGGCGGGCCTTGAAGAAGACGAGAACGCGAGGCGGACCCCGGTCACGCTTGCCGAAAGTGGCATTCCTGCCGCCCCGTGGAAGGTCATGCCCGCCCACCACCGCCTCGATCGCCGTGGGAGGATGTTAGCCCCCAACGCCGATGGGTGGCGTGACATTCTTCCGCAATCACCCCTTTGTCGGACCAGCGAGCCTCGCCGATCCAACGACCTCCGTGAGATCCCAACAAACCTTCCCTCGATGTGTGCTTTAACTCGTCCTACTTCGCCAAGGCGTAGCAAAGATTCTCGCTACCACGCCATTGCTTGTCTTGTCGCTGCTTCCACCACCTTGCTAGAGATCGAAGATGCCTAGGCCCACCGCAGACGGCCCTCTGGCAAAAGCGTACCAACCCGCCATGACAACCGCTGCTAGTGGCTCCTTGTCGGCCTTACAATGTGCACCCATCGGCTCCTGGGGGGGGAGGGAGGGCCGGTGATAGCATTGGCGTTGAGTCAATCGTAGCGGTGTCCAACACCGAGGCAATGGTCGACGCAACGCCGCCTTAGGCTAGGACCTCATATCTGTTGGGCCGAGCCTCGCTCGTTTCTCCACGAGGCTTCAACACGAGGTGTTGTTAGCTCCGACCAGGATGAGCCAGCGCGGATGGGAGCAACGGAGAAGGTCACGACATCAACGCCCCCACCGCCAACGACGGTGGAAGGCATCGCGGTCACCGCTTGTAGTCACCGCTGATATTTCTTACACGATCCAATTTAGGAAGGCGAAAAGAAATATATATGGGATATCTATCTAATCATGTTAGCTTGGATATGAGATTAACCTCATGATCCAACAAAGCGAAGTTAAGAAGCGTGTTAGTAGTGGGATGTAAACTTAGCATCATTATCCATAGTGGAGTTAATCTCACTAGGATATGTACTCAAGGTATACCACTCATTTCTAGGCATTACCTATACACTAGTCTGTCACCCTAGCAATAACGCCAAAGAAATGCGGTATGGTATTTGTTGATAGGCCTTGATAAAAGAATAAACATGATATCTCGCAAGCGCCGAGGATAGAAATACCATCGTAGCACTTCACCGGAGTAATCCGGTATCGTATTTATATTTTTACCACGGGGAAGGTAAGTCTATGGAAAGTAGAGAGAAAAGGGGTAATGATTTAGATTGTGATTTAGTTATGAGATCCACTTTACGTTAGTATAATGCGTAGAGTAGCCATATGCATCTAACATTACTCAACGGATAAGTCACGAGATAAATATTATTAGATAAATGATAACTACCCAAGTCTAAGATCATCATATGCCACTAGAATCATACGAGCTATTAGCATGTTATAGAAAGAATAGAAAGAATATTCCTAAGATACTCCTAATCATATATGTCAATGAATACTACAATTAGTGCAATGCATCTAGCTATCATGGCAAGGTTGGATTACATCTACACATGGCAAGCATTACCAATGACAACCAAGGACGAAACTTGTTCATCACACCGTAATTATAAGCTCGACTAGTCCTTACATTCGAGGGTGGATTCCAAAGGACTCAACAGATCACACTCCCCGCGATCTACCACACGGCCCGGAATATAGGGTGCAATTGCAGATAAACGTTGTATAAACACCACGTTTACACATTGCTTATCACCCACATAGTGATCATCTACGTGGATGCTATACAATTCCATGCATAAGATATAAGACAAACTCACTAAACTAAACATATAATCATAGCATGCATAAACACATGTCGATAAGAATATAGTAATTATACAGATCAAAGTCATAACAATTGTATTCTGAATATAATAGTACTTACAGATCGAATACAAGAGAGAAGTCTCAAGAACAATGATCCTTGCTACTTCTTGACTATCAGGAACTCAAGATGAACTTGATCTTCAACTAGAACTAGCTAGATAGCTAACTACTTCTAGTATGAACTAGGGCTTAGGTCTAGACTTGGTTGGACTTGAGATGAATTGACTTGGTATGAGTTGATAATGAATATTATTTTAGCTCTGGGGTCAGCTGGTCTTCTTATATAGCACTTGGCGATGAACGTGAACCCTTGGATCAAACCGACCTTCAATAACGGTGTAGATGCAACCTCAAAGTCGGTAGTAAACCCGACATAGAAAGGAGAGGGCCGACAGGACCCCACACCCGGGCTGGCCTATGTGGCGGCGGCCGCCGGGTGGAGTGCCACCTTGGCATCCCGCTTGTTCCGGGTGTCCTCTGGTATCTTCTAGAATGTTTTAGTCCACTTTTCGGGTTGAGTTACTTCACGGTCAAGTCTTGTCATCACATGTCTTGTATATTAATTCGAACTTTCTCCATTCTTCTCCGCATTTATCTATCAAGTCCCCCTCGAAAGTCACGTATACCAAAACTCATGGAAATACATTAGTTAGACCCCTAGACTTATGTTTGGTCTTTGACTTGAGCCCTTATTTCATGTTAATTGACTTATAAAATTATGCTATAACAGTGTCAATAGTCACCCAAGCAACGCACGACGTCACACCTCGCATCTACCTCTTGGCGCCCGGAGCTAAGCACGGGGGGACTTCAAGTGCCCTACTATGGTCGACCCGTGTGTGGATGCCGTAGATGGTGGTGACCTGGCGGCGACCCGATGCCGCCATGCTCACGACTTCGCTCATTTCAAGTCGGGTCACCCCACGCTTTATCGGTCCCGCGGACAAGCGAGGAGGAGGCCTTGCGGGTGTCTTCCGATGCTTGCACGAGGACCCGCCCCAACGGACACCACCGCGTGCTTAGCCTTACCCTTAGTGACCGCTCGGCGAGTTTGTCGGGCTTGCCAAAGTGGTTGGTGTTCGAAGACTCTTTTGACGCTGATGCGGTCGCGGTGGACGATGTGGACTAGCCACTAGGCTTCGATCCGATGCAAAGGATCCAAGTGCGCCGACGCACCTCGGGGAGGTCAGCATGGAGTTGTGAATGCCGAGGCGATAGCATTCCACCCCGTGGCGTGGATGTAGTCGCCTCTCCTCGGTTTGCCGACTCCCTTGACGAGAGGCTCAAACCGTCAAGGGTAGTGCGGTAAGGCACCTTCACCTTTGCTGCCTCTACCAATGCGGGTGTTACCACATGCGGACGAAGCTACCGCACGCGGCAGAAGAGGCTCTCCGCTCAGCCACTCTCACGTGTTCCAATTGCGCGGCGGGGTGAGATTTTGGAGATGCAGCGGTTGTGGTTCATCAATGGAAGGGACGCCGCCCTCCACGGCACAAAAGGAGGGCTACGACGACTTCCGTGAGGACCCAAACTCCTCAAAAGGAGGTGCTACGACTGGTCTTCATAGGTGAGCAGCTAAAGGCGATCAAGGCGCCACGCTAGCCATGGAGGCATTGATGAAGCAGAAGCTAAGAACAACTTCGCACATACTCATGGTATTGGAACCTTGTGGGCTGTATGATCCTATAGCCCTAGGCCAATGTATTCAATTTCCATAGCGCCTGGATGTGAAACAACTACCCCATTTTTTTCTCTCTCGCCGGGCCATTCATCATCCGTATTTCATTAAGAGAGGGAAACCAAAGTGCAAATACAAACTTCGATGCCGAGCGGACATGGCTGAAACCCAAATAAAAACTAGCAAACAAAGTAACATCACTATACTAAGGGGTATCTAGGATTCGGCCGAGATAGTTTGAATTTCGGCGAAATTCATCCGTTTCGATTAGATTTGAATCCTATTTTTTACTATACTATTTCACTACATACACATAAATCATCTGCTCCAATTAAACATCACCGGATTACTGGAGGCCGCCGACACTACGCGTCGACATTGATCACGGGGCCTTCAAACCAAAACCGGGCATGGAGCAGCCACGCGCCGACACTGAGGACCAGCACGCCGCCGACGGCGACCGGTGTGTAGTTGAGGTTGTCCTCCGCGACGGGATACGCCACCGGCAGACAGAAGAGCACGGTGACAAGAGCCACCCAGGCTACGGCGACCCAGCCGACGAGGAGCCCGTACCTCCCGAGGTGGAACGGTCCTGGGATGAAGGATTTCCGGGCCGTCGTGACGCGGAAGAAGATGGGAAGCGCGTATGAGATGTATAGCCCGGTGGTCGCCACAGACACCATCGCTTGGAACGCCACCTGACTCTTAAGTGACTGTCGAATCAAATTAAAAGACAATGGTTAAGGTTGGATTTTGTTTATAAATTTAATAAAAAATCGATTGATAACTTAACCCACCGTGAGGGACATGATGAATGCAACCGTGACAGAAAGCCAGACGACGTTGATGGGCACCTCCTGGCTGTTGAGCCGGTACCATACACGCGAGAAGGGCATGGCACCGTCTCTGGAGAAGGCGTAGCCCATCCTGCATGCACCAATAATTATTTGCATATATATATCTCGTCAGAGCAGGGAGAGATATACAATATACTGTAGCTATAATGCACGAGCAAGAACAGGCACGCAGGACCTTGAGTTGGTGGTGACACATGCAATGCCGCAGAGGAAGATGGCGACGGCGATGGCCGACAGGCACGCGAGCGCCCCGGCGCCGCTGCCGTACCTTTCCCGGAAGGCGGTGTAGAGAGCCTGGGCGACGGCGTATCCACCGGCGTCGTTGCCGGGGTCCAGGAGGTAGGGATGTCCGTCATCAGCGACGTCAAGGCCACCAGGTAGATCCATCCAAACAAGGACGCCAGGGGAAACGGCGGTCACGATCCCTATCGGCCCGCTCCGGTCCGCCCTCTTCGTTTCCTCTGACTGAATGATGTGATGCGTGGTTGCATATGCATGTTATCAGAAGAGAATGGAATTCATCCAGAACACGAGTAATGCTCTGAATAACTTGTTTGTATTTGGGATTTAAAATTTGGGAGTATTATTTATTTACCATGTGGCAAGATGTGTCATAGCCGAGGAGGGAGTACTGGCTCATGAGCAACCCAACGGCGAGAATATAAGCCTTGCCATGGATTCCCATGCCGTTCTCTGTGTTGAAGTGGGTGAAGATGAACTCCACGCTCGCTCTCTCCTTGGCGACCGCTGGAAGCAAGATCACCAGGACGAAGACACCTACATATATGTATAGCATGTACAGTAATCCACGAAAGCAAGCAGTGGAATGATCAGGCCGGCTCTTGAATAATTCGCATCCATCCCCTGCAGATATATACCTGATGTATTCCAGAAGACTCCTAGATGACCAAACCATGAGAGCCAATGGATAGGGAGGCAGTTGATGAGGCCGTGCAGGATGAGGATGACGGCGTAGATGGCGAGCAGGACGTATTTGGAGACCATGTAGCCACCGCCGTTGGCTCCCCCGGTGCCCAGCAGGATGATCACCTGGATAAGCTGGGCCAGCGAGAAGTCTATGCTCGTCGTACCTGCCCACTGTTAAATCAAGAAGTTGTGACGTTATATATGTTAAAAATAAATAAATCACATAGTTGACTGTTGACTGATGAGTGATGAGAGATCAAATCACGACTAAGCCATATGCAATTCTGTGAAGTCCATGCATGATGCATGGCGATACTGATTCCATGGATCAAATTCATACCTGTCCCACGATGTTGAACCTGCAAAACAGGACAAAACAGACTAGTAAACTCAATTGCATTCACGTGTAAATATATAAGCTAGGCCATTCATCAGTAGTCGCCGAGATTTTCTTTTCTTTTCTTTGGACGTTTTCAAGACGCAACAGAGAGGCCAACAAAAGACACGCACGAGATCGAAAAATTAAGCGGCAAAGATATGATAATGAGCAGGATATTGGACGACAGGACGATCGAGGACGACGACGCGTACGTACCATCCGGTGACCCAGGAAGCCAGCGATGCCCACTTCTTGCCGGCGAGCTTGGCGCTCCAGTAGTAGAGCCCACCGGAGGTCGGGTACGCCGAGCAGATCTCCGCCATGGACAGCGCCACGCAGCCGTTGAAGGTCGCCACCACGAGCCAGCCCAGCGTCATGGACGCCGGCCCGCCGTAGCGGAGGCCGGTGTTGTACGTCGTCGTCACGCCCGTCAGCACGGAGATGATGGCGAAGGAGAAGGCGAAGTTGGAGACCACACTACACATGCATATATATGTTATGTTAGTTGGGAATTGGGATCGAATTGATCGGAGTGCGCGATTACGTACGAGAGGCCGCGCTTGAGCTCCTGCTTGTATCCAAGCTGATGCAACCGAGCCATGTCAGGGTCGACGGCAATGGGCAGCTCGACGGAGCGGCGCTCCCCAGCGCCATGGCTGCTGTTCTCCGCTCTGGTTGTTCTTGCTGCTCCGTCGTCTGCCGGCTGCCGCCCGGCTAGCTAGTTATATAGCTGCAGCCTGTGCAGGTCGCTGCTACCTCCTCGCTTATACTACTATAAGCCTAAGTCTCTAGCTGACAGGGTCAGTGCCGGCCGCTTGGTAGTGAGCTCGTTGCAGTTTAATCGTTAGAATGCACCGTAGGTCAACAGATGCCGTGGAAATCGCCCATGGTTGCGCGGTTGCGCCGCTCTCCGGCGTACGTGTGGCGGTGGTCTGGGATTCCATATCTTCTGTCTGAACCGCAATTTTTTGACTTGAAAGGGTATAGGCTACTGGGAGCTGACTTTTACTGTACCAGTTCAACAAGACAACAACCCACGAGTATTATACAAGTAATATAAGTGTTAATTAGATGTAGCCTAAAGGTAGGGGGTTAGGAACAGAGCATAGACATGAACAATAACGATATACGAATTTACAACCTTAGCAAACCTAACCGCCGGATTTCGTAAAAAAAAAAAATATTCTTTCGTCTTAATGAAACACGGGCTGTAAACCCGTTCGCGAAAAAAAAAATTACAACCATTGACATTTTGTGATAATGACATTGTTCGTTGGACATTAGATTTGACTTTTTCCTTTTTTTTTTGATCCTTTGTTGTTGCCCGAGTTTGCCTTTTTTAGTCGGTGTCCGTTAGGTCGACCCAATGTATAGTGGTAGGCTCTAGATGTAAAGAAATGAGCAGGGGCTCTCATGGGCCGACTGGCTAGATCAGCCAGGTTGTGGTTGATGCCATGAAGACCTGGTTCAACCCTGCATCCCTTAGTAAAAAATCAAAGTGGCAAACTGCCCTTCTGATTTCGTCTTTTTTTATGTAAAGAAATGATGTAAAATAGGTTATAAATCGTTGTTTTGTCTTTTTTCTATCGCCTAATATAATCCGCAAACAAAGCTTTTGTCGCCCTTGTTTTTTTTTTTACATTGTTGGTGTGAGTGAGGGAGTATATATTGATATAGCAAAAGGCAAAACAACACACGCAACTCAGTCCTACCAACTAGCCATATGCAGCAAATCATGTTAAGCCGGTCTGGTTCAAGGTGGACAACATCTCTTTGTGAGCCTTGCCACTCATGTCTTTTTTTTGTTACGATCATGCCTAAGTGTGTTTTTCATTAAGCGTAAAAATATGTTAATGCATAACAAGGGAGCAGTAACCCCTTGTTACCGAAGCCACTCTGTCTAGAAATCCATCTCTTGCTTGCTTCCTCCCTCTTCTAGCCCAACCAAAGTATAAGTTTGAAGAGGAACATGGGGTGTGTGTTTGGTTTGTTTGCCAATCACTATGTTGTCCCCTTAAGTTTTTTTCAAGAACATGTCTTGCATGTATTTCATTAAACGTAAAATCAAAGTTTTGTTACACCGTCCCGACTCATGGCGCCACTAGAGCTCCTAGGTGCCTGGTGCAATCAAGTCCACATGGTGATCTCTTCCAGGATGACCTCAAACAATCTGCGGTGCTGACCGACGAGGCAAACCTAAGTTTCTCGATTGCATTCCTTCCATCCACAATATCCAACCAACTTCGGAGAACAGGTCACCCTAAGTTAAGAAGCCAAACATCGAACAACTAGGCTATTTGATTGTTGAGCAAGATCACCTCGATACCTATGTATGAAGCACAGGTGAATGACCCGATCGAGAACAAAAAAAAAAAAACTCGATACCTATGTGGAGCAAGATTATCCTTGCTAGAGCAAGAGACCCAAATTGGCTCAGTAGCTTTGGCCGGGACTAGGCAAAGCTTGCTCAAAGTAGGCAAATCTACCAATCATGTTTCTAGTGTCTACTACTTCCTCTGTTTCAAATTTTTAGGCTGTTTTGGCTTTTCTAGATGCCTTTTTTTACAATGCATCTAGACATAGTGTATAACTAGGTGCATAACAAAAGCAATAAGCTAAAAGTGAAATATAATTTAGAACGGAGGAGGTACTAGCAAGGCGGCACTAAAAGTAGTGTCGCACAAAGTTTTATCCTATAATGACTAACAAAAGATGGTCCACACCAACATGACTACCAAAATTGAGTTATCATCAGACACTCAAGAATCGATGGTACTCAAGCAACATCTAAGTTCACAATAAGTTGGCCTTGAAAAAGCGCCGAATGAAACAAATCAATGATAACTTAATTCCATAACCGACTAATAATAATCACATACTTCCTCCTCCGTCAGAGAAATAGTGTACTTCTGACTCTAATGTAACTATCTTCAATAATCCATTCTAAATTGCAAGTCATTCCAAAAATCTTAGAGAGTCAAATATTTGACCAAAATCATAAAAGAGAAATTACAAATATTTATGGCATGAAATAGGTATACTATGAAAATATAATTAACGGATAAACCAATGATACTTATAGTTGACACCCTAAATGTTATTATCTTATTATATGAATTTGGTCAAATTTTTAAATGCTCGACTCTCAAGGTTCTTAGAATGACTTACAATTTGAGATGGAGGGAGTATCAAATAAATTTACTAGATATATCATTATAGAAAATATATCTACTTAGAACCATAACAACCACATACTATTTTTATAACTTTAATAAAAACTAAAATACTATAGAAGTAGACTTTTTTTTTTTTAAAAAAAATGGAGTATGTATCACCGGCCACACCAGAGAGCTAAGATCATATCGTAGGCCGGAATCACCCAAATGTCAAAACCTAAGGGCTAGTATATTTTCTTATATGCGGTTTGAATGAACTGAGCTCTAAGTTCGTGACATGATATAAAACCGGAGTGACATGATATATGAAATGCATGATATAAAATGCATCGTAACTATCGAAGCCTGCAAACAATGTCAGACGACGTTCGTGATAGGCCCTCGGAACCAGAACCGGGCGTGGAGCACCCACGCGGCGAGGCTGGAGCACCAGCACGCCGCCGACAGCGGCCACCGGCGTGTAGTTTAAGGTCTCCTTGGTGACGGGGTACGCCACCGGCAGGCAGAAGAGCACGGTGACGAGGGCCACCCAGAGCACGGCCACCGCGCCGACGGCGACGCCGCATCTGCCGAGTGTGGAACGGCCCCAAGCACGAAGGACCTCCTCGCCGTCGTCACGCGGAACAAGATGGGCAGCGCGTAGGCGATGTACAGACCCAGCGTCGCGATGGACACCATGGCCTGGAACGCCACCTGGCTCCCCAGCGACGTGAGCGCCATGACGAACGCCACGAACACAGAGAGCCAGACGACGTTTAAGGGCACCTCCCGCTTGTTCACCCGGTGCCAGACACGCGAGAACGGCATCGCCCCGTCCCTGGAGAAGGCGTACCCCATCCTCGAGTTGCTGGTGACGCAGGCGGTGCCGCAGAGGAAGACGGCGACGGCGATGATCACCAAACAGGCGATGCCGCCGGCGCCGGTGCCGTACCTCCGGTGGAAGATGGTGTACAGCGCCTGGGCAATGGCGTACCCGCCGGCGTCGTTGCCGGTGTCCAGCAGGAACGGGATGTCGGTCACCACCGATGTCAGAGCCAGCAGGTAGATCCATCCGAACACGCTGGACAGAGCGACCGAGTAGACGATCCCCATCGGCCCGTTCCAGTCCGCCTTCTTCGTCTCCTCCGTCTGCATTACGATCGTACGTTCATTCAGTTCAGATGGTCATCAGAGAACAATGATATATGAACGCGTGGTGACCGGCCGGCGGCGTCCACGACGGCGGCGTGTGTTGTTCACCATGTGAGCAGAGGTGTCGTAGCCGATGCTGGAGTACTGGCTCATGAGCAGCCCGACGGCGAGGATGTAGACCTTGCTATGGATGCCCATGCCATTATCGGTGTTCATGTGTGTGAAGATGAACTCGGCGCTGGCCCTCTCCCTTGGCCACCGACGGGACGAGGATGACGAGGACGAACACACCCGCGACGTTCCAGAAGGCACCGAGCTGGCCGAACCAGGAGAGCCAGTGGATGGGCAGGCTGTTGATGAGGCCGTGCACGACCAGGATGGCGGTGTAGATGGCCAGCACGACGTACTTGGAGGCCAGGTAGCCGCCGCCGTTGGCCCCGCCGGTGCTCAGCAGAATGATCACCTGGATCAGCTGCGCCAGCGAGAAGTCCACGCTCGCGGTGCACGCCCACTGCGGGTGCACAAGGCGATTCAATCATCAGAATATCAGAATATAATCCTATATGATCGAGATGACACTAGCACACTACTAATGCTGCCAAGGTTACTTTCTTTGCAAAAACAAACAAGAAAATTAAATAAAAAAAGAGGATATTCTGTGATCCTGTACGTGAAGTTGTAGAGTACTCTAGCTAGGATGTGTTAAGTACCTGGCCCACGATGTTGAACCTGCAGAAGAGGGCAGAAGATATTATGAATAAAACTTGATTAGACTAGAAGTGATATGATTGGGAAGTCATAATTGGCATCATGCATGGTGAAAACAACAGAATTAAACAGGACGGTTTTATTTAGTTTGAAAAAAAGGAGGATCCATCGGAAGTACTATTTCTGAATCTGATGGTTTGTTGTTTTGTTTGAACGAATCTGATTGTTTGTTGTTATTTGGCGCGAGATTTTCCTTTGTCCCCATGGAGTTGACGTTTTTACATTTTTACTTTTCAAACTTCATGTTTTACTATCCGTCTTATTCAAAATATTTATATAAATAATAAAATAAATTAGTTAATATTTAAATATCTTTATTAATAAAATAAATCATAACAAAAATAAATTATATTTATGTCAAATTAAATTTTAAATAAAGACAAACTCAAAGGGATGAGGGATAATACGATACGCTAAAGACCAAACACGCGACGCGACACTCACCCCATGAATACACGCGACGCAAACCCTACCCCACAGCACCCTCCGCCGATGACGGAGTAGTAGATAAAAATTTGAAAATGAATTAGTTATAAAAAATTGTGAATAGGTGGAGAAGGTAGGTTTCCCACCCGGTGACCCAGGAGGCAAGTGGAGCCCATTCCTTGCCGGCGAGCATGGCGCTCCAGTAGTAGAGGCCGCCGGAGGTCGGGTACGCCGAGCAGATCTCCGCCATGGACAGCGCGACGCAGCCGTTGAAGAGCGCCACCACGAGCCATCCCAGCGTCATGGACGCCGGCCCGCCGTAGCGCAGGCCGGTGTTGTACGTCGTCGTGACGCCCGTCAGCACGGAGATGATGGCGAAGGAGAAGGCAAAGTTGGAAACAACACTATGGCGAAGGAGAGCTCGATCAGCAGCAGCAGCTAGCGGCGACAAAAGAACGAACGAACGAGCTGGACTGGGCGTTGCACTTTACGAGAGGCCGCGCTTGAGCTCCTGCTTGTATCCCAGCTGCTGCAGCCGCGCCCGGTCTGCGTCGGCGGCCGGTCGGCGACGGGGGAGCTCGCCGCCGACGGTGCCCATATCCCCCGGCGCCGCCGCTGCGCACTTTGCTCCGTTTCGTCGGGGTGTGCGCCTAAAGCCGACAGCTACTGAATGAGGAGACGTACTCTCTCAGCTCGGCGGCCCGGTTGACAGCTTATTATATTAGCTTGTTTTTTTGTCGAAACCTATAGTAGTCGTCCGTGATGCACGAGTCAGCAGAGAAGACTGGAAATCGGGACGGATAGGTCCGGCATGTGCAAACTAGTCCCGCGAATCCCTTTCGACTGATTCCGAATCCTTTTTAAACGATGCATGGTAGGTAACCCACGTCAGGGCCCGATCAGCATCACCCTGACATTCTCTTTGGAGGATCTTTATTTTTTTAAAAAAAACAGTAAGTAATAGTTGTACTTGTACATGTTGAAACAGAGCATATCAAAGGGCCCCGATCGACGATCGTGGCCAGCTCACGCGTCAATGGTGGTAACAGGCCCTCGAAACCAAAACCGGGCATGGAGCACCCAGGCACCAAGACTGAGCAAGCACGCCGCCGACGGCCACCGGCGTGTAGTTGAAGTTAACCCCAGCGACGGGGTACGCCACCCGGGAGGCAGAAGAGCACGGTGACAAGGGCCACCCAGAGAACAGCGACCCAGCCGACGGACGAGGCTGCATCGTCGTCCGAGATGAAACGGTCCCGGGACGAACGAGTCCCGCGCCGTCGTGACGCGGAACAAGATGGGCAGCGCGTAGGCGATGTACATTCCAAGCGTCGTGATGGACACCATGGCCTGGAACGCGACCTGGCTCCCCAGCGACGTGAGCGCCATGACGAACGCCACGGAGACGGAGAGCCAGACCACGTTCAAGGGCACCTCCTGCTTGTTCACACGGTACCAGAGCTTGGACAGCGGCATCGCGCCGTCTCTGGAGAAGGCGTACCCCATCCTCGAGTTGCTGGTGATGGACGCCGTGCCGCAGAGGAATATGGCCACGCCCATTGCCGCCAGGCACAGGATGCCACCGACGCCGCCGCCGCTGCCGAACCTCTGGCGGAAGGTGGTGTACAGGGCTTGCGCGATGGCGTTCCCGCCGGCGTCGTTGGTTGGGTCCAGGAGCGACGGGATGTCGGTCACCATGGATGTCAAGGCCACAAGGTAAATCCAGCCGAAGACGCTTGATAGCGCGACTGAAACCACGATCCCCATTGGGCCACTCCACTCCGCGTTCTTCGTCTCCTCTGACTGCATTTGATTCAGTAAATCTGTGCATTATCGATACAAAAGTTTAGTGTAATGGCACGGAGAGATTTATTTACCATGTGAGCAGAAGTGTCGTATCCGAGGAGGGAATATTGGCTTGTCAGCAAACCAATGGCAAGCACATAGACCTTGCTGTGGATCCCCACTGTATCGTCAGTGTAACAGTTGGTAAACATGAACTCCATGCTTGCCCTCTCCTTGGCAACAACCGGAATCAATACCGTCAAGACAAATACACCTAGATAGCATCACCAATTAACCTTTTTTTTCACGAAACAACACCAATTAAGTTTAGGTAAAACCATTGTGTTAGTCAATACATATCAGACCACTCAGAACTCAAAAATCACAAACAATGGGACTGATGTGAAAATGATACTGGATCCATCACAAAAATGATACCTGCAAGATTCCAGAAAGCTCCAAGTTGGCCGAAAAATGCCAGCCAATTGATGGAGAGGCTATTGATAAGCCCGTGCAGGATGAGGATGACACAGTAGATGGCAAGCACGACATATTTGGAGGCCAGATAACCACCGCCATTGGCTCCCCCGGTGCTAAGCAAGACGATGACTTGGATAAACTGCGCCAACGAGAAGTCCACGCTCGTGGTGCAAGCCCACTGTGCAAAACGAAACATCAGCCAAGAAACTAGTACTGCAGCGTCAATCTTTGACGGCTCATGTCCTGATTTTTTCCCCCAAAAGCGTGCATCGCACGTGCTACATTAAGGGAAGCTAAAGTAAATACACGGCCTGACGGCAATGACAGCGAGTTGCCATAAGCCAACATCGGGTGGAACATAAGCAATATTCACCAGCTAATAATGTGCCAAAAGCCCCAATCATTCAGGTTAATCTCTAGGAAGTAGCTAGAGAACCAATCTGACATGACATACAGGTATGGATGAGCTAGCTAGAGACGACGGTTCAATTCTACTCTTACTGAATTTTTTAGCTCAGCTGCAGCAGTTGCTGACTACTGTTATGGCGCTACTGACTGCATCGCCAAATCTTGGCTGCTCATTTTTGAAGCAACCTTTCATTGATAAAAGACAGCTTTCAAATAACTTTATGATCAGTAGTAGATTTTATAGTGTCTTTGTTAGTTGTTACAGTCCAAACTGAACCGTGTCCAAATTGCCAAGTTGGTTGCCTACCTAGTATGATATAAATCAGCTAGCGGTCACATACACCAGTAGTGTATACAGTGTATTTTTGAGTATTATATAAAAGTTTATAGGAAAAATCTAAGGTTAGAAGTCGTGTATGACTCATGATGATCTGATGGACTCTGTAACCAAGTTAAAGCGTACCTGGCCCACGATGTTGAACCTGCGAAACATGACACAAAGATTAAAAATACGGTAACTAGATAGACCAGCAGCATGATGGTTTGAAAAAACGTCGTCAAATTCTGTCTAATTTACATGAAAATGACATGAATAAAGCGAAAAGCATTTTTGAATCAGAAAATTAAAAAAGGGAAGCATATCAGTTGGTACCATCCGGTGACCCATGAGGCGAGGGGAGCCCAGTCCTTGCCGGCGAGCATGGCGCTCCAGTAGTAGAAAAGCCGCCGGTGGTCGGGTACGCCGAGCAGATCTCCGCCATGGACAGCGCGACGCAGCCGTTGAAGAGCGCCACGACGAGCCAGCCCAGCGTCATGGACGCCGGCCCGCCGTAGCGGAGGCCGGTGTTGTAGGTCGTCGTCACGCCGGCCAGCACGGAGATCATGGAAAGGAGAAGGCGAAGTTGGAGAGGACGCTACATGCACGCACGCGCAGCTGAGAATGAGAGCTGCTGCTGGCAAGAAAATGCAGGAGGTGCTTGCAATTAATGAAATGGTATGCGGAACGTACGAGGCCGCGCTTGAGCTCCCAGCTTGTATCCCAGCTGCTGCAGCCGGGCTTGGTCTCTGTCGGCGACGACGGGCAGCTCGCCGCCGGCGGAGGAGCGGCCGGGAGACATCGCCGTGCGGTCTCTCTGTCGGCGTGCGTTTCCTCCAAATGGTGCTGCAGAGTGAGAGTGAGTGCAGCTTGCTGGCTTCTACTACTTGATACGGACACTCTGACAGGGTAGCATAGCAATATCTACGGCTTCTTCTCCTTATTACAAAGGGAGCCGTCAGAGTCAAGGAATGGCAGTAACTGTGGAATTGTCGCACGGCTGCCCCGTTCAGTGCTACAAATAGAGGGTTTCACAAATAGTCCGCCCACGGATAGAGACGCAGCCCCGCCACGACGAGCCAGCCCAATCATGGACGCCAGTCCGCCGTAGCATAGCCCCGATGTTGTAGCCTTGTAGGACGTCGTTAGAACCGCCAGCACATAGATGATGGAGGAGATGGCTAAAGTTGGAGAAAAAGATACTTCGCAGCAGCACCTTTACTCTTAGAGCTTTTACCATGGTGCAAATACGCCCAACTTGCAAACAATTACGCTATTACCATGTGCAACCAAGGGTAGAGGCGAAGGATCAGACGATTCAGGACGCACGTCGATAGCTTATAACTTCTTTTTGCAAATGATCCTTTTTTATTACATACAGCACTGCCACACGATAACTACAAGGCTGCCTTCATCTTGTACCAATAATGTGAATCACGACAAAGAAATTGTGAGAAGCATTTCCACGTACAAAATTACAACATGAACAAATAGATTGATTCCACACGGCCCTCTTAAGATTAACATGCCACTTAAGGTACCACTTAACATTCTTAAACAGGTATTTCTTTTCTCCATCTCCTCAGTTTTCTTCCCTAGAGGTAAACTAAAATACGTTCAGTAAGGTCGGTATCGCCAATCCGATCTTGATGATCTGCTGCTTCCGCTGCTGAGGCGATAGCCATACTGGAACATTAAGATTGGTTATTAGATGACAAGCCACAGATGAGAAAAAAGTCACAGCAACAAGAAAACCTAGATTTCTGTTTTTGAAGGACCTAATCATCAATTCCGTTTGTGTTTTATAATCATACTATGGCATGAGAACATGTTTTTTTGCTTACAGTATAATCAAGACCGCCACAGAACCTGCGAAGGATCGCATTGAACCATAAGCTCGTAAGATCCATGGGATCAATGTAACTGCCAGCAGCTGAATCATTCTCAAGTGGTGCAGCTGGGTCTATTGCAACCTGAAAGAAAGCCGAAAATCTTAACTCGGATGTTTCCCCAGACAAGGACAATACTATCATTTTTTTTTTTCATTACATACAGATGCAGCGAACACCAGCAGCCTTACCTCATGGCCTAGAATTTCATGGCTTCTACCACGAGCTACTCGTTTCTGCCACACTCTCATCAGCAAAGGTGACAAAACCAAAACCTCGGTGCCCACTTCTTTTGGGTCCTGTACATGGAGGAAACATTGAGACAACTAATATATTATGGCATGCAAAACAAAGGCAGTCTTAGCCTCACCTTTTGGAATATATGCATCTACGATTCGACCAAATCTACCAAAGTACTGCCTTAGGTCATCCGTGTTTGCTTCTTGTGGAAGTCTACCAACAAATATCTTCTTGCCAACTGCTTGAGAGGGATCCATAGTACCCTCCCGATTGATGGAAGTTAAACAGTGAAATACTAAGCTGAGAACAAAGTTTCAGTGTGTTCAGATCTGACAAAAAAACGGATCGAAGACTTACTTCCATAAGCTGATCCAGGATGGTCATACAGCGTTGAACCCAAAGCTGCATACCTGGTAGCAGCTGAAATGTATGCGTTATATGCACCATAGCCACCACCCTGAGATGGCCTACTCGGGGTATCTGACATCTTCATCCTGATGCAAACATATATTTTTTCAAGCGGTTATAATAAATACTTACAAGCATCTAATAAAATAGTAAATGATCCAGTATTCTAGTGTAGCACAATACACTCAAAAATCAGAAATATATCACCAGATAAACTTTATCCGTATTCTAGTGTAACACGATACACTAACAAAAATCACAAATACTCCCTCTGTTCCAAATTATAAGATGTTTTGGCTTTTCTGGATACACTGCTTTTACTATATATGTATCAAGACAGTATGTCTAAGTGCATAGCAAAACATATGTATCTAGATAAGTCCAAACATCTTATAATTAGGACTGGAGGGAATATATCACTAGATAAACTAGTTGGAGCTGAGTGGATGGATCTGACCACAATAAAGTTCCATTTCAGAAGAGTATGATACCTTTGGAGTCGCACGATCAACAACTACCGTTGTACCATCAAGCTCATGTGACTCTTGCATGATGCTGTCCACAGACTCTATTTAATTACATTCAAAATTAGAATAATGTAAAAGGAAATGATGCACGAACAAAAGAATGGTTCAGGAGAATGAACATATGGCCAACTTCTATTAAAAATAATGAGCACAACAATAAACAACTTGAGCAAGAACTGTTACTAGAATCCTATCCCAAATCCTAATACACGAAATGCAAGCAAATTAAGGGGGAAAAGCATAACAATTGTCTACAAGTGCAATCGATAACAACATAAAAATAAATGTCAACAAAGATCCTGGAGATAACGAAAAATCCACAATAAGAATGGGATCGCTGTAATCACTCACGACATTAACTCTGTACTGGTTGGCACCTGATTGCTACAGCAAAAAAAAAAAAAAGGCGTACAATCGTAACTACTTCAGCCATTCCATTTTATGTTTAAAGCTGATGTGCCCCACCCCCCTCAACTCAACCGAAAAATATCTCTTCACATCTAAATGAGCTGGAAAACATCCATAAACGCATACCTGCACTCTGAAACGTGATAAACCCAATTCCACGATGCCCTTTTTGAACCATGTTCCTACACAGGAGATGTGAGTGTGGAGCGCAAATTTTAGTAAAATCATTGTCATATCCACCTCTAATTTATCCCAATCATGTAATGCCGCATAACCATTGAATCTCCACGACATTGCTTTTAGAACAATGGAGCAAAGTACTCATGCAAGCAAAACAGAGTTATCGCACTAGGATCTTAATGCTGGTAAGAAGTACAAGGTCTGTCCTAATCGAAACGCTGAGAATGCGTGATAAATTGTACCCTAAACTTCACTGGCACTCTCCATAGTCCCAGATTGATATACTGATGATGGAGAAATCAAGATAACCCCAAAACTTGTTGTACACAGGTCAGGAACTTCATTCAATGACTTTGTATTAAACATACTTTCATGCTTAAGATTGCAGGTTAAACCTTTGCCCACTAAACCACATGTGATTTATGTAAAGGCCCTTAGGTTATATCCAGATTAAGATGTCATGTCTCACAACTTGCTAAGGCAATAAATGATAGCATTTTAGAATATCATGTTACTCAATAATTTCTGTAAATTAAATAGTCAAAATTTTATAAATGCATGGTTACGAAATTTAAGGGCCGAAGGCAACCATCAAACCTCTCTAATCCTTATCTCTTGATATGAGGCGACGAGGTATCTACTTTCAGGCCAATAGTCTAGTCTCCCCTCCAAGCTGACTCCGCTTGGCTATCTTCTTGTTGGTGTTTACCCCCTATAATCTTGGACCACAACATCCTAGAGATCAACTAGCATAGCAGCATTATGAACCTTATGAAACAGTACTATCGCTATTTGAAGGATACCAGATGCAATATTCCATACAAAACCAGTTTAAGTTTTTTCTAACCTTTGGCATGTAAAGATCAAGAATTTCTCCAAATGCTTCAAAGTGCCTGTTAATAAAGTAGACAAGCTCGATATAAATCAAGAGGACATATATAATGAAGGAAAGGTAGCAATGCTCTAACTGACCTCTGAAACATCGATTCGTCCACGGATTGTGGAATTCGAGCAACAAATATCCTTGTAGCTTTCTTTGTTCCTTGTGATTTCATTTCTTCCTGTGTTACGAGGAAATTACACCACAATAAATACCAAGTAGATCTGGACACGTATCAATGGAAGACCATATAGAAATTACATAAATAAAATGTAACGTTTTTGTATGTTATTTACCTTTGGAGTAGCTATTTTCACTTCTAACGTGCGGCTCCCAAGAACATGTTCGCTATCAAGAACATTCTGAAAGGATAATGCAATGATTCAGAAAACTCATTTGAATTGGACACTACAAGAAAGCTGCATATGGATTCGGGGTTCAGTTACAGATTGAGCGTGCACAGAATTTATTATGCAACAACATGAATGGAGAAAATGAAAGATTATCTTCATTATTCTACTACCTTTGCATCATCAGCTGAGGCGAATGTTACATAGCCAAACCGCGAGATCGCCAGAAGACCTCTCCCTATTAATTTTGATATGCAAGAAACATGGTCATAAATAAAGCGTGGCAATCAGCATATATAGTGATCAAATAGTGCAACCAGAAATTGAACATACAAAAATGGCTGATATCGCATGCCTATGTAAAATAAATAAAACCAGCCCTATTGAACAGCACAAAAATAAGAAATAAAATAGTAAACTTCAAGCTGATCAAATTTATAAGATAAAAAAATAACTAACAGGACAAAGGCAGATGGCCACACATAATTTGTTATTCCTAAGCAAACTATTCTTGGAGAAAATAAATAATCAGTAGTTTTCCAAATTATTGATTATCAGGAATTATAATGACACAAAATTAGGTGTAAGAAAACATAAAAGTATAGCATCTGCCATTCAATCCTAAGTGTCAATTATGGCAAACCTTCATGGCGACACAATCATCTAGGGGTCCAAACTTGGCCATGTACTCGTAACCCTTCAGTGTCAACATCCCAGGGGATACCAAGAACCTAGAAGCATTAATTGTGCATACTCATTATCCCTCAAGTGTGGCAATTGTGAGTAGAATCTTACAAAGGAAAGACGAGTTGGTAAATACCACAAGCTTCGTAGCCATTGCAGCACTGGCTACAGATCAATGTCAAAAGATTAGTTGTGTCTTTATTCCCCTGTATCAAGGAAAATTCTCAGCAACTCCCAAGATTAATGAATAATGCCTTTGAACCTATGATGAAGAGTGCAATCGACTTAAATTTCTTGAACACCTTGCATCAAGTTTTAGTAAAAGTGTCTGATGGCCAGATAATAACCATAAGATTCAATTAACTGGATAAGCAGGATGTGTATATGCACTCAACAACTGGGAGGAAAACAGAAAAAGCCAAATACGATGTCTCAGAGAAATAATGTAAATGCAATTGATTGGTGGTTAAATGGTACATGGTTATCAAGGCAGTAAAAGTCGGGCGTACAAGTGACTACCACCTTACGCCTTAAGCGAGTAAAGGCATAAAGGCGAGGCGACGCCTTACCAACTAAAGGAAAATTTAAAACAGCAGCTCAGAGCAGTATATAGATGATAAAGAAAAAAGGAAAGGAAAAGAAAAAAGTGGTCTGGCCCAGCCCACATGCACCAAGCAGCCCATATGCCCCTCACCCCAAGATAGCCCTAGCAATCTTCATGTCTCTCCTGCACCATGCCGCCGCAACTCTACTCTGTTTTGACTTCCGCCTCCACCCATCTCTCTGTCTCTTCCCCCCCGTTCCGCCTCCGCCCACCTCTCTATCTCGTTTCTCCTCCACTCCCCTCCACCCCTCTCTATCTCTTTGCTTCCCTCACCTTCCTGCTTTGGACGCTGCAGCTTGATGGAGAGAAAAGAGGAACAGGATGCTGCAGGCTAGCGCCGATTGTGGAAAGACGACCGCAGCCCGCACAGGAGACGCCGCACACAGCTCGACAACGGTCAGTCAGCAAGATCTCCCGTCAGCGCAGGAGAACGCAAGGCCAGCCGGCTCTCCTGCTCACTGGTGTCCAATTTCTAGTACGCCCGCTCTATCCCTCCCCCGCTCCCGCTCACTAGTGGAATCTAAGGATCTCCAGTATGCCCGCTCTATCCCTCCTGCTCTCCCGCTCACTGGTGGAATCTAAGGTGAGTCGTCTGCTGTGGCATCGTGTGTGCAGCCCCTTGGAGCTTAAGTGACGCAACGCCTTGATAACACTCACTGGGTATCAGGAAATATATGCTGCTCTGACACAGAAACATTGTGCCTGGCACTGGAACCAGCTCAGTGAGATAAGAAAGATTGTTATCAACAAAAATTCAAGTGGCGGTTACCGCCGTACTTTGTCGTGTTCCGCTGTACCTACTTGGGCCTGCTGTCCAAATTTACCTTTTCAGGAGCTAAGCACATAGCTCTCACACTAAACACAACTACTTTTCAGGGAACCATGTTCCCCCGGGCCATGGCAGGCAGGCTTGCCATGGAGCATGGAGCATGAAAGTGGAATGAGACCCCAAAAATTATTTTTCGAAAATTAACTGCGCCAGAATCATAATCGCGTTGTGCTAGCAAGGGGCAGACCCAGTATAGGGGATGCATACACACGATAATTTTGCGAGAACTCGAAGTGAGCAGGCATCATGTGTAAACTCAGAATTGGGCCAGATCCGAATACAGATAACTTGCATTAGGGTTTGGGGTGTTCGGTTCCGCGCAGTGGGAAGGGAAGGAAGGGGAGAGGGCAGAGGCTTACCCAGTGGACAATCGTCGTCAGAGAAGAAGTGGCAAAAGGCGGCGGCGCTCGTCGCCGGCGAAGACCGCACGTAGGGATGGAGGAGGCGGCGCTCGCCCAGTCGTCGCCGCGAGGAACCGAAAAAGAGGGGGGGGCGAGACAAGAGGAGCGGAACACGAGGTCGTCAGGGACTCCAGGCCCCCGTGCAATACCAATACCAATTTGCTCCGACAGTCCGACGTCGCCGTACATGGGCTCTTGCAGGCCCAGGAGGCCCATTAAGGTCGGTTCTGCTTGTACTAAGAATTTGTTTCGGCTTAAGAGAATCTATTTTTTTTTTTGCTAAAACAAAAGGAGAATATAAGAAATTTCCATAAAAAAGAAGAAGGAGGAACTAAATAAACACTAATAAAAAATTAAGTTTCAAAAAACACTAATAAAAAAACTATGTTGGCTTTACTTGAAGCCCGGGTAAACAACTATTTGGCATAGCTCCTCCTAAATTCAGCCTACAAACTGTTATATAAGTTCTGGTAAAAAGACCCATAATAACACTATATACCGCCTTTGTTCCTTTGCCAAAGACTCATAACAGAATCACTTCATATAATTAGTATAGAATCATTTCGCTGAAAAGAAAAACTATTTGGCATAGCTCCTCCTAAATTCAAATTACAAACTGCTATATATGTTCTCAAAATGCTCGAGCTAGTGGTTGTCAAGTGGTGTGAGTGCGTCTTACACTACCCTAAGTTGAGTTGAGTGGGCGCTAGTTGTCGCACGGAGTTGAGTTGATTTGGTACCTAGGTGTGCGGTGGAGCGGGGTATCTCCACACCATGATTTTCTAGCCGGTTTCAAAAAACGCACCGACACTTATCTTTTCGCTTATTCGTCCTAATAGAAATCACGGCAAAGTTTTTGCCATCCCTTCGAAAAAAAAAAAAACAGCACCGGGAGCACACCTTTGCTACATCTACATGTGTGGGCAGAAGAGGGCAGCTTTGGCTGGATGCCACGTGGCGGTCAATGTCGTCAAATGCTAGCTGATGCTATCTAGTGATCCCTGCGCGCGCAGCATCGCTTTGGGCTGTATATCCAAGCTGGACGTCAGCTAGCCGGATGCTAGCGTCTTCATCTAAAAAGCTGATGCTAGCGTTGGGCGTCAAAATCATCGATGATTTCTCTTTTGGCGGTGGTTTATAACTGAGTGGGGAGTAGCACTAAGCATATGGTTGGTGCCCCGCATCGTCAGTGTGGTAGCTGTGTGTTTCAGTAGGCAGGCAGAGTGCAGGTTACATCGTAGACCCAGCCACGAAAACAGATGCATGCATACCATGTTCCATGGCAAAAGAGCTTCCAAAACAAAAAGATTGCCTTGCATTTAGCATGCAGCAGAAGGCTGGCACCTCTGAAGATGCATTTCTTTTTGTGATTTCCATGAAGAAAGGAATGCAACGTACGGCCGTGATTTTCAACTTATATTTTTGAGATGGACGAGAGTTGGCAAACAAATTTTCCTCTCAAATCAAAAGTAAAGAAAATTAACACAGTAGTGATGATGGCTAGATTCTTTATTATGAGCAGAGCCAGCGGTGGAAGCCAACCTGTCGCATACCCACATATATACTCAGGTCAATCTATGGCGTGGGGATCAGACCGATCGTCAAATGCAACGTTGTTGGGAGTTGATGATTCAAGATTTCAACTGAGGTAATTAAAGAAGGCAATCTTCTTTTGCTCATTCATTTTGGCATTTACTTATTTGGAGATTTCATCAGCTAATAATTCTCTGTTGCCCACTTGACGACGACGGATTCAAATATTTAGATTAGTTGCCATGATATATTATAGGAAGAACCCTCTATCCAGTTCAACGATGATGGCTGGCTCCTTCTTGAATTTGTATTAGATCGACCTCTACCTGCTCTCTCAGCAATTGCGTGCGTCCCAGTTGGTTTTAAAGCCCATTTTTCTTTCAAATGGACAAGCAGAAACTTCCACCGATCTGTTCCAAACTTTCCCTGGTCAAAAGCTTTGCATCATTGTGTGGCGAGAAGAACGGCATAATCATAGAACATGAAGAAATGAAAGTGCCCTTTTCAGAGTGAAAGGTAGTGTTCTCAACCGAGGGGCGGCAGTTGCTTCATGCGCGAGCCATGTTCATAAAATCATAATCAAAATAACACCGTCCTCCCTCTTTTTGCTTAAAAAACGCAATTGTATATAAAATGTTTTGGCTTTTGAACCTAACGCATTAGCGTAAACAGCGCGTACATTCCTAATTGCTTTTCCCGCTCGATCGCCTGCGTGCGTCTGCCCCTATATGAGAAAGCTTTTGTTGTTTGCGAAAGTCAGCGGCCCGCGCCCCGCAGCGTGCTGTCAACGCACAAGCAACAATCTGACACCTAAAAAATTTGTTTTCCCCAACCTTTAGCAATTTTGGCATTTGCACGTGATTTGCATCGAGATTGTTGGATTCAAAACCAAACGGTCCGAAAGTTTGACGAACAAGCTAATATATAATGCGTGTCCTCGTACAAAAAAAATATTAAAAAAGATTTGTTGATCTCCCGCTCTAAGCAATTAACTAGCTAGCCCTAGCTAGCCGTGTGTGACAATTGAGATTACAAAGTAGGTGGTTTTGCGATTAATCTCTGACAGATCATCCAGACAACAAAGTATGCATATGTTCTCTGCAAGTGAAACTAGCTAGCCAACAATGCAGCATGCGGTTTTGTGGCATCGTCTGCTTGCATGCCGCTGCGCGCTCTGGTCGGTGGCCGGATGAACAGTATTAAGAACAACCACTAGGGCTAGTCTTGAAGGGAACTCCAGCACAAAGCTACTGTTAAGTCGGATGCATGTGCATGCAGCAAAAAACAAGTATATTCAGAGAAGTGAACGTTGAAGTCGTCGGCGATCGTCACGCCGTCAACGTTCAGTGCACCAGTTTTGTCGAATGTATGTCTGTCGAGGTGCTTCGTGATCAGCAAGGACGTACCAGCACCGCGGAAGCACAGCAGGCCAAGTGTCGGGCGAGGTTACAAGGGACGAAAGTGTGTTTGTAGTAGGTGTTGCCGTAGTGGTCGCATGCATGTGACCTCTACCGTCATCGATCTATAAGTGGATGTACGG
Organism: Hyparrhenia diplandra; assembly: GCA_015847255.1. Classification (NCBI taxonomy): domain Eukaryota; kingdom Viridiplantae; phylum Streptophyta; class Magnoliopsida; order Poales; family Poaceae; genus Hyparrhenia; species Hyparrhenia diplandra. The sequence continues at coordinate 43,991 of JADLZK010006372.1, read as the reverse complement.
CCCCGATTGCATGCATGCGCGCGCAGCGCTCACCATGCGAAGATGGGGACAGCCAACTGATGATAGTCTAATCAGCGTCTTGTTAAGCAGTCCGGCAATCTCGGTCAATAATACGTAATTACCTCAACTGATGAAGGGCAATCGGCCTGCTTGTATGTATCAGCACTTATCAGTCAGTCACTTAACGGGGTTTTTTCCTCACGCAAAATCAACATCAACCAAAATCAACAAGTCAGGAACGATTCAACCAATGGTTTATATAGCGCGATCGATGAGGAAGATCATCAGAAATACAGTCTGGCACCGGAAATAACTCTCTGAACTTTTTTATAAAATGAAATGAATCCACACTGAGGACCTCCCCTGCAGTCTTTTTGGGTCAAAAAAAAACAGCACGTCCTCAGTTAAGTGAGACTGGAGAGAATTTTCCACATTAGTTTTGACATTTTGCAAATGGCAAGAAAGAAATTAACGTGTGTTTGGGGCCTGGTGTGTTTGCCAACGTATCGGCGACAGACAAATAAATATTGGCGGATGATTTGGCCGGCCATCCAGGAGGAACGACCGTGCTGTTGGGGCGTAAAATTGGCTTTATATTACCCCAAATTAAAGTTCAACGAATAACGCAGAAATGATTTTGGATCAACCAAACCGCATCCGTATCCGCAAGAACAGACGATCGAATACGTGTGACCTCTTCGTGTGCCGTTGTGCTGATCGATCGGTCAGAAAAAAAACGATGAGGAGGAGAAACTGCAGTGGCAACTGTGCAAGCAGCTCACCTGAGGACGACGACGTCGGGCTGGCTAGTAGCCGTTGAACCGCCCCTGCGTTCCCCGGCCCCACCCACCTGCCTTAAATCACCTTTATTTAAGTTTGAAAGAAAAAAAGCAGCACTTTGTCGCCAAAACGGCCCCGCGCCCCCGCCCCTCTGTCTGTAAACCAGCCAACGCCAAAGCCAGCGCCACGGCGGCCCTCTGCTATTATAGCCACCACCGGCACCGCCTCCTCCCCAACGTCTCTGCGCGTGCCGTGCCGGTCTTCGGAGCGGCGGATCGGACCTTCCTCCCTCCCCTCCCTCCATACCCCATAACCTCACCTCACCTCACCATGGCCGCAATGCCGGACGCGGACCGCGCGGCCATGACGGTACCACTGGGCCGTACCTGCCATCCTCCTTTCTCCTCCTCCTCCTTCCCACTCCTTCCCCTCCTTCTCCTCCTCCACCCCCCCTCCTCCCTCCCGGCGGTGCCGCTTTCCCGCCGCCCAACGCCATGCCGCTAATCACGCGGAGGCTCCTACCACCAAGTCTCAACCTCTCCCTCTGCGGCGGTTCTACTCAGCGCGTCCACGGGCGGCATCGTGGCGTGGCAGCAACCCAACCTCCGCTTCGCGCCAGTTCGGACATGGCGGGGAATGGTGGGTCCGTCAAGGCCCTCGCGGCCGCGGGTGGGCGGGTCTTCTCCGCGCACCAGGATGGCCGTGTCCGCGTCTGGCGCGTCTCTCGCCGCTCCGGCTCTGAGAACGCGTTCAAGCTCGTCGCCGCCTTGCCCACCGCCAGGGGGACCCTGGGCCGGGTGTTCGGCAGGCCAGCTACCGTGCAGACGACGGCGCGGCGCGCAGCAACAGGCGTCTCTGGATCGAGCATGCTGACAGCATCTCCTGCCTCGCTCGTCGCCCGCCGCCACCGTGCGACGCCCGCTGCTCTACTCCGGGTCGTGGGACAGAACGGCAAGGTCTGGCGTATCGCCGACCTTAAGTGTCTTAGTCCATCCGTGCCCACGACGACGCCGTCAAACGCCGTCGCCGTCGACGCCGGCTCGTTTTGCTCCGCCCCCTCCGCCGACGGCCGCGTCAAGGCGTGGGAAGAAGGGCAAGGCGGCGCATTTCCTGCAAGGGCGTCCTCGTCGCCCGCGACGGCGTCGTGGGAACGCGCTCGCCGTCTCCGTCGCCGACCACCGGGTCTACGCCGCGGGCTCTGACGGTCACGTCGCCGGCTGGGACCGGCTCGGCAGCAGGACCGCCGCGCTGGACCCTCGCGTGCGATGTCAAGGCGCACGACATGGCCGTGCTGTGCCTCTGCGTCGTCAGGGACCTGCTCTGCACCGGCTCCGCCGACAAAACCATCGGACTGTGGCGACGGCAGGGCGGCGGCGGCGAGCTGGCCAAGGTGGGCGTCGTTGCGAGGCCACGGGGCCCCGTCAAATGCATCCAGGCGTCCTGGTGTAGGCTCAGCAATGGCTGCATGGTCTACAGCGGGGGCCTTGACGCCATAACATCAGAGTCGAATTGGGTGCCAAGGTGCTCTGCAGCATGACAATGGCAACGAGCAGCAGCAGGAGGAGCAAGAAAAACTTCAAAAAGGATCAGAATCGGATTGACAAGGCTTCTTTGTTCTTCAGATGAAACATGTCTGTTTCAAATTCGAAATGGATTCATTGAGATTGCTCCAGGTCCTAGTATGTATTTTGCAGGATTGACGGTGCCAGATTTGGTGGTTTTTATAATTAGATTAGATGGAGGAGAACAAACATATACAGGGATGAAACACACAAAGGTAGCCACATACAGGGGATAAATGGTAACAAAGGTAGCTAGCCATAGGGTGGGTGTAATTCTATGTAATGACACTGTGTGATTCACTCTTTGATATAGGATTTTGATTAAATGGCTGTGAGTTACAATGTGAATTCATCAATCAAAGAGTACTACTATTTGCTATGGAGGATGATGAACATTCAGATTGTCAATGAGAATCTCATCAACAGAAAGAGATTCATGGATCATTATCAAAATGAGAAGGCTTCTCTGTTCTTCATATGAAACGTGCCTGTTTCTAATTTCAAAATGAATGGAATTGAGATTGCTCGAGGTCCTGGTCTATATTTTTGAATTGTTTGTTTACATACCGGACTTGGTGATCTTTGAATATTAGATTATCAGCCTGGGCGTTGTTTTTAACCGACGGTTCGAGTTCGGTTTTTAGGTTCTTGAAAATTTCGGTTTCAAGGGACAACAACCGATCGGTTTACCTCAAAACTAGAAACCGATGGTTTTTACCGTTTTTTTTTTGAACCAAAACAAGCTGAATCGTCAAATGCGTCACGTCCAACCTGCTCGGTGCTTGTGCTTTCGCACTTTTCGAAGCCCGGCCAGATCACGTTCCTGCGCCTGCTTTGCGCTTCGGGGGCCACTACCGGAGGCGCCGCCTTGCTCGCTCGAGGCGTCGTGTCCGCGGCCGCCGCCGCCACGTCCTACTACTGCGCTCAAGCGGCCGCTACGCACACTCGCTCAGCGTTCGTACCCACGCGCCGAGCGAGGCCGCCACCGCTGGCTACGCTCTGCGGCTCGAGTAGGTGACGTGATGCGGAGTGGAGCAAAGTCTATGGGATGTGGTAGATGCGAGTGGTCGGTGGGTTGGGCGCTTTGGGAAGTGAGGATATCGTGTGGACAGGGACAACACATAGACATAGCGCAATGAAAATTGGTTCCAATCGGTTTCGATCAGGGGGTGGCGACCACCCGGCCGACCACCGAAGTTTCAGAATCGAAAACAAAATCAAACCAAAAACAACAATTCATTTCGGTTTTTAGGTTCGGTTCGGGTTTTGGTTCGATTTAAAAGTGCCTAGGCTGATTAGATTTGATAAATTAGGGCAACAGGTTTTGATTAAATGGTAGAAAAGGCTCAAGGCCTGACCTTATCTCTGTGAGTTATCAATGTGAATTCCTCCAATCAAAGAGAGTATTACTGTATTGCTATGGATGGTGATGACCAGTTACGATCTACACAACCTTTGACAATGGGGTAGTAGTATGATCAAAAGACAATGGGGTAGTACCCATTTGTAGGGTTCATACAAAAACTCATGATGACACATTGCACCTCACTCTCCGCTTCCTAATTCATGACACATTGCACATCCCTTCCGTCAATTAGAAGTCAAAATCATAACCATCTTCTGACATCCTCAGTTTAATTCCACTGTGAACGAGTGTTTTTATATAGAAAAGCAAAATAAAACTATTTTTTTCTACATAACCATTTTCTGACATCCTCAGTTTGATCCTACTCTGGACCTGTCTTTTCACATAAAAAAGCAAATAAACTATTTTCTACAAGAAAAGATGGCCACATCATGTTGAAACTGGGGTTTCAAACTTCAAAGGGTAGGGGAGGGACCTCCGCCCAAACGTTTTCTAGGTGAAGCCTTGGATGATGATGCTCGGTCAAGGCTTTGAGAATGGGCCATGCTGTCAGTCTTTTTTGATTTTAACCTTTTTTTGAAAGATTCTCACAAAAATAACTTTTTAGTTTTTATTGTACAATATGGACCCTTTTCTCAGCGCCATGGGTGACGGCGCCGACTATAGCATCTCGGCGTCACCACTTGGCGCCAGGTTCAGCGTGGAACAATTTTTTGAGCGGCGACGCCATAATTTTAACATTTCCTCGGCGCCATGAATCCGCGCCATGATCCTGACATCGAGGGGAAATGCAAGAACCATTTCTTTTTTCCCACTTCTCTTGGAGCGTTTCGCAAACAAGTAGAATGTTTTAGCTGAACATTCAAATGAAAAGTTGTTATTAGTTCAGCTGGTTGAAGGCCTCACTAATAGTGTGGTCTAGGAGACCTAGTTTAAAGCCATATAAGCCTTTTGTTTTTGTTTTGTTTTCCTTTCAGATTTCTTTTGGAGTAAAAATAAAATAGATCTGTCCACTTATGTTGTTGTGTCACTTTGGGCCATCAACTTCAAAAGTGTATTTTTTAGGTCCAAAAATGTATATTTATCTTCACGCATATTAGGTCAAAAGCCCGTGCGGTCAATAATTTTAAGCCCTCATGGGACGGGCCACGGTGGCGTCCCTAAGTGGTCGGCCCCGGGCTTTGTGTTTTCACCCTTGAAATCCCGACCCATCTCATTCCCAGCCCTCTCTCTCTCTCTTTCACTCTCTCTCTCACTTTCGTTCTCCTCCCAAAAAACGGCGGCGGCGGAGCGACCTAGCTGCTGCGTCTGTGGGCAGTGTGGAGGGTTCGTGGCGGTGGAGTGCGCTTGGGGAGGGCTCGAGGCGCTAGTTCGGGTGGCTGCGGGGGAACCTGCGCCATGGTGGCCGTCGGCCCGGCTCACGGATGGGCGCTTGTCACGGTGAGGTGATCCGTCGAGCGCCATCGTGGCACGTCACGTAAGGCGAGGCTACATGACCAAAAAACGGGCTTTGGCCTAATAATGGCGGCATAAGTGAACATTTTTTTTGGACAAAAGCGCACTTTTTGAGTTGATGGCCCAAAGTGAGACAACAACACAAGTTAATGGACTATTCTAGCATTTTTACTCTTTCTTTTTGTTTGGTTTTTAACAAACAAATGCTAACAATTGTCCTTACTTTATTACCAACTAGTAAATATGCGGAGTGCGATGCTATGGTTTTAAGTAAATTTATTCTTTCAAGACAACTTTTATAATTTTTGTTATTCCGCGATGGAATTGTATGTATAATGTTTTATAAAATTTGACTTGATTTTGTTTTCCCATTTTCTTTTTTCCCTTTTTTTCTTTTCCATTTGCTTTCCCTTCCCTCTCCTTTATCCATTCAACCGCATCTGATGGCCCGTGCGCCAGTCCCAGCGCTCCCACCTCGAGGCCCCCCTCGGCGCTCCCTTGCGCGGAAGATAGTTCTTGGCGAGGCGGCTCCCCTGTCTTTACCAAAGCGGCGTCATTTGCTGAGCTCTTGCGGCGTCAGTCTGTACCGCGACCGGCCCGGCGGCGGTATCGGTGGAACACCCGCGCGGCAGCGCGGAGAGAGCCCGATTGCCCCGATGAGAGAAACGAGCTTTAGCGCGCGCTGGTTTTGGGCGTCGTCGACATGGCTCGAACGAGCGGCGCGGACTCAAAGTCGACATGGCGGCGCTGCGGTGGTGTGGTCGGGAGGTAGAGGGCTACGTGATGGTGTGGTCGAGGGAGGCAGGAGGGAAGAATGGACATCGAGCCTCACTTAGGGCTCCATGATAGGCGCATAGCGAGATCGGCTCGCGAAGATAGGAACTTCGTATATACATTTGGACCGCGGACGGCCAGAGAACAAGTATCGCGTCGGATTCTTTTTTTAGAGGCTGCGTGTTCGATCCGGGATGCGGAGAGGTGGACACATAGACACTTGCTGAGACTGGACAGCCAGCAGGAAATTTGTTAGTTTTTATTAGTATATATAAAGGGTATACTCCCTACGATCCCAAAATAAAAAGACGCTTTTTACGCTTTTCAGAAGTTAACATTTTTTTAAAAATCTGCGGCAATTATATATTAAAAATATATAAATATTTATATTAAGTAATTAGTATCATTAGAAATATCTTTTAAAGTCTAGTTTTTAACAAATTTATTTAAAGATTTAAATATTTGCACGTATTTTTCTCAAACTTGAGTCGAAAGTTAATAAAGTTTGATTGTCACGCTTCCCATAGCGTCGTTTATTTTTAGGGGACGGAGGGAGTAGATTACAGTAATAACTAACTAAATGGTAGTATTTGTTGTGAAATCATGTGTGTGGGTGAATCTCAAAGCGTAGGAGGAAAATATCCAGGCACTCTACAGAGAATAAGAGAAGAGTCACAGAGTATGGTGTACTTCTAGTGGGACTTTCGAGTAATGCGTAGAGAAGGCTACTACGATGTAGTGGGCGTATCACAGGGAGGAAATATCAGAGGAGATATTTAGAGAGTCTTCTACATGGCTCTACTACATAAATAGAGATTTGGCACGTTTGTAATGGTATCGATGTAAGTGGCTGATAATAGAGAGGCGCCCGTTCGCACGACGTTACTGCTTGTGCCTTCTAGTGTGCTTTCGGTGGTTTTGTGGTCCTACGGTGGATTCTCATTCCTAGTCGTGCAGCCGTTTGTCTTCTCGACTGCACGCGTCCATCAGCAGCCGCTCCTTCCCTCCGCACGCAGGGTCGCCCTCCACAGTCAAAAAAACGGAAATCATTCACAGCCACACACATGCAGGCGTCCTCACCCGCTGCTCTCTCTCTCCAATCGAGATCTGGCGAGCTTCTCCTCCGGTGAGCCCGCGCCCCGCGCCCACCTCCCGTCCCCACCTCCAGTGATCTCCCGTCGAGGCAAAGCTGCAGCGTGCTTTCGCGCGGATGCTCCTCAAGATCTCGCCGCCCGCGTCGCACGTCAACCGGTGTCCCATGCCGGAGGCGGCCATGAGTGAATGGGCCGCCACACACTCCACCACCACCAGCAGCATCCTCCTCCTCCTGCACTCCACTGGATCTGAGCTCTTGTGAAACCTAGCTCACCAACGACTGGACAAGCATTGGCGGTGGGGAAGGGTGGGACTGCGGTGTTGGGGCGGTGGACCTGAGGGGAGGTGCTACTTGGATCCATCATGAGCACGACGCCGGCGTGGGGACCCGCTTCTGCCGCGCCGACGCCGTCATCCTCAGCGGCGAGAAGGGCGGAATGGAGTTGGGCGGGGCTGGTGTTGGGGGCACGGTGGGCGTCGCCATCATCGTCGGCTTCACCTGCTACGAGAACTCGCCTCTGCCGCGCCAACGCCGTCATCCGGAATGGGGTTCTGGGTGCGGCTGGTTTTGAGGCACGGTGGGCGTCGCCATCATCGTCGGCTTCACCTGCTACGAGAACTCGCGCGTCGCTCGACACTGAAAGCTGGTACGTATGTGTTTCGTGCGCAATCCCACAGCACTCTGCCGGCCCGTCCTCGAATATAATCGATGTGTGCTGCTTGCGATAGGAACATGGGATTCGTGTGTGGTAGTAGCTCTTGACAAATCACATTGCGTATGAATCGAAGCGATAGGATCCTCCTCGACTGGCTCATTGAGGGTCGCTTACACGCTCTACCCTCGCCATGTCTATATGTGAATCTTCCTCTCTGTCAATGCGCTTGACCATGACAAGCTTCAGCTCCTTGGCGTTGCCTCCATGCTCATTTGTGTTACTGTGTTGTTGTGGATGTCACCACTAACGCCACTAATTTGCATGGAAAGAAGTCATTGGTAGTACGTAGTCGTATATTACTATGACTTCTTCTTGTACTGTAAGTAGTTAGGATATACTTTTAACCACATGACAAATAGGTATTAGAATGTTAGTAGTCTCAGTTTGGATGTCCATGCATTATTCTTGTATTGTAAATCTGTACAAAACAAATTCTTCTTTTTTAGTACCAAGTAATTTTTCATGTTTCAGTTAGCAATTTTCTGAATTTCTTAAGGCATTTTGCTGCTGTTTTTTCGTAGACCTAGCCTATAAATATTGATCCATTTATCTAACTGAACTGGGTTTTTTAAATTGCAGGCTTTAGATTCCATTGTTTCAAATGCAGGTTAGTACACTGGATCTTAACTATGTCACCTCTGATCTGGTCCCTAATCATGCTCTACTAGTCTGAGTCTGTTAACTAAACGCCATTATTACTAAACAAGCTGATTATATACAACTCTAGTCAATTTAATATGATTAGCCAAACAAGTTACTAGTAATTCGGTGGCAGTAATGTGCTCCTAAATAAGGTAATTTTATGTATTCCTGACCTGATCTGAATGTATGATATCCCTAAACTTGATATCAGTAGCATACACACAACTGTATCTCCTGAATGTGCCAACTAGCCCTCTATCAATGTTGTAGGTTTGACAATGACCGGATGTACACATGTGCTTATCAAATCATGTGTGGTTCTCTGCACATGGGCAGTACCCTAATGTATAATATATGAGTCCATGATTACATCTTATAGAAGCTTTGTCAGTTTTGCCTTTGTACCAGCCTCTTTCTGTTCTAAGCTCCGTTCAGTCTGTTTTAAATTTAGAGGTCTCCGACATTTTAGGTGATCCACCACAACCTACACTTTGGCTGATTTGTTTAATTAGAAAAAATGTATTTTCCTTCCTCACAGATATGCATTTAGAGGCCGCGTTAGTTTCATTTTATTTGATGCACCTTTTTCCGCTGAGTAACACCTAACATTTTTAGAGTTGGCATGAGCTAGTGGTCAATGATATGTTACCGACACCATATGGTGTTTTGCAGCAACCATCTTGCGTTGAGTTGGAGCGAACACGTCGGCGGCAGCCGAGTTCAATGTCGAGGAGTTGCTCATGAAAGAGTTTACCCATGCTTTACCCTGCGATGCCCTACAATGGTCTTGTTGTTGATGTCTCCTCCAAGGCATGCAGGAGCAGATGCTGAGTAGAATGTATATATATGTTACTAACATCTGATGTATGGTCTCTAAGGCTCATATTTACTTTTCCTACTTGTCACTTCGGTGTTAAATAATTTGTGTACTGATGCATATCTTCTGCATCGTTTGGTGGTTCCTGGTTTTAGATCCATTTTTTGGTTTAGATCCATTTTTCTTTTTCAGACCTGCACAACAAAAATCATTTATTAGTGGCAATCCAAACATCTAGGAATCTATGAGAGTGCAATAGAAAAATGCAGGTCAATTTACATGCGTTTTTTTCCTCAGCTTTTTCATTGCCAGCTATTAACTTTTTTTGCAGCTGTCAGATCGTTGATTGAAGATGTGAGGTGAAGATTTGTTTGATTGCAGGTAATACAAGATGTTTGTATATACAGATTTCAAAACATGAATTGTCTATTTAGGAGCATATTATTGCCGCCTGATCACTGTTAACTAGCATTGGCTAATGGTATTGAATTGTGTAAATTTGTCTAGATGAGCTTGTTTTAATACTGCCAGATCAGAACGTTAGTATTGTCTATTTAGGAGCATATTATTGCCGATTAGTGTTAACTTGCGTGGCTAATGGTGATAAATTGTGTAAAAATTTGTATATATGAGCTTGTTTTTAGTACTGCCAGATAACATGAATTGTCTATTTAGAGATATTATTGTCGTCCGATCACTGTTAACTTGGCTGGCTGGGTATTAAATTGTAGAATTTGTCTATATGAGCTTGTTTTAGTACTGCCAGATCAGTTAACATTGTTTAATACATAGATACTAGATGCAGACTTGATATCCCTTGCATATACAAGACATAGATGTAAGAAGACATAGATACTAGATCATTTAACATTTGTGGTAGCACAGAAACAGACATAGATGTTGTTTAGCAGTAGGTTAGCAACAATATATCATACTATATCCATTTAGCAAAGAATAGTTTTGCTGCAACCACAGAAATGCACTATTGCTAGCTACACAAAAGCTCCAGATCAGCAAAAAAAGATTTGTTTTGAGAAATTTTATCGACTTGATATCCTTGCATGTGCAGACTGAATTTATCATACTATATGCATGACTGAATTTTGTTTATACAGAACATCTGATTTGCTTAGGCAAAAGGAATGAATTAGTCTTTTTTAGGATTACTAATTTGATTCTTTGTGTTTATTGCTGAACTTGCAATGTCCTTATACAAATCTTTTTCATTGCAGCTTCCAGGTCATGAATTTGCAACTATCTGGTAAATACTCAGGAAGGCTGGAGGATGTATAAAACGTATGAGTTGTTGTGGGTTGTTTAGTTTGTAATTGACATTTCAAGTCACGAGATCTAACCTAGATTGCTTTTCTTCTTTTATGAGATCATGTGTACTATACAGTAGAGTTGCTATCTCTAGAACAGATCTGGCTAACAGTAGTGAATCATACTGTGTTGCATATGCATACCTGCTGGCTTGCTTTTCTTTTGGTGCCTCCCTGTCTTGCTGCCTTCCTGTTTTTTGGATGGCCGGCCGGTGGATGGTGGCGGCGGCGCCCGGTTGCGTGTGTGTTGATCGAAGGGTTATTCTGTGGAAAGAGGCAAATCTGTGTGTTTTTGTGGGCCTGTTCATCGCTGGGCCTTTGGCCAGAAAGCCCAAGGAAGCAGGACAGGGACGCTAAATCTGCTAGCTAGCCGGGAAAAAAAAAAACGCTTTTTTTGTGGGGAGTTGATTCCGAGTTTTTGCTGTGGGCAGGCTATAGCGCTATATCCTGCGCGAGCAGGCGTATTTGCTAGATTAGAAAAAAGGCTCAAATATGAGGGCCGAAGGGTTGAACCTACTCCCCCGATTTGGGATTAGAAGTTATTTAGGACATCGGCGTGATCTCCAAAACATAACTTTTGATATCTTTTTATTTTATAAAAATATGATATATATATATATATATATATTTATCAAAAGTATTTTTTAAAAAATCTATTCATATAATTTTTACATTTACAAACTCAACAACTTAAAATTTATTAATAATTTATATTTATAATGTTTTAACTATTGTCTAAAACGACTTCTAATATCAAACCAACTTAAAAGTTATTAATGATTTGTATTTATAATGTTTTAACCAAATCTTTCTAAAATGACTTCCTAATATCAAAGCCCGGAGGAGTATCAATTGTTATGTTGTTGCTTATATAAAAAAAATAAAAAGTATAGCATAACAAGGCTCAGTTTCAAGGGTATCATCATCAGGTTAAAACACACGAACCCTAACACCTGAACCACATTGAAGATTTTGCTTTTCACGGAACACATGACAACTGTCTCCTACTCATGGTCGTTTCCTGCCTTTCCATTGGGCCTGACTAAATTTTTTTTTTGAGGCAGATTGGGCCTGACTAAATGACTAGTAGTGGGCCTTCTTGGATTTGCCTCATAAATACCTGGACAGTGTCAGGCGGGGAACGAAACGCAACGGAAACGGAATCCGAAATCAACCTTCTTCCCCTCTTCCTCCTCCCTCACGGTTCAACTCGACTCTCACCGCCATGGACGAGGAGGCGTTGAGGCGCGTCTTCCAGTCCCAGAAAGCCGTCGTGGAGGTCAATCGGTGACGCGAGAGGAGGCGAAAGACAGCCGAGGGCGTCGGGGTCTCAGAGCGGCCACCCGCGGCTCCCCTCTACGGCAGACCAGAGAAGCTCGAGGGAGTCGGGGTCTCAGGCGGCCTCTACCCGCGGCTCCCCTCCACGGCAGCAGCGAGACACCCTCCAAGGGGCCTCCGCTGCCCCAGGCGCCGCCGAGACTTTCAAGAATCCGGCAGGGGGGTGCTCCTCCAAGAACCCGGCGGCGGCACGATCTTTCAAGAAGCCGGCGGGCGACCCGTCGGCGGCAGAGCTTCAGAAGCCGGCGGCGGCACAATCTTTCAAGAAGCCGGCGGGCGACCCGTCGGCAGCAGAGCCTTCCAAGAACCCGGCGGCGGCACAATCTTTCAAGAAGCCGGCGGGCGACCCGTCGGCGGCAGAGCCTTCAAGAACCCGGCGGCGGGAATGGCGCTTCCAGAAATCGATCCCGACAAGATGGCCAGAAGAACATGGCGTGCGCCGACGACCTCATGGAGGGCTGTCTCGAAGTCAGGCCTTCTGCTGGAGCCCTCGCCGCCGCCGCCGCCCATGGAGCAGCAAGTCAAGAATCCGGCGGGAGAAATCGGAATGGCGTCTCCGAGGTCGATCCTTACCAGATGGCCAAGGACAAGGCGTGGGTCAAGGAGCTCATGGAGCGCATAGCTCTCGGGAGTTCGGCTTTACACTGGAGCCCTCGCCGCCGCCGCCGCCGCCACTGGAGGAGCCGAGGGAGGCTACGCCGCCGCCGCCGCCGCCACTGGAGCAGAGAGGCTACGCCGCCGCCGCCCTCTTACCCACCTCCTCCTCTGTTCCAGGTAATGACGGTGCGCACCCTTTTGATGCTCACGCTGCGTTTGCAGCCTGGATACAAAGGGGATCAATGGTCTGTTTGTGGATGTGCCAGAGGACGTCTCCCCTGAAGATCTGCAAGTTATCTGGTGCATTCTTTATCCAGCCGGCCTAAACATATTCCACAATGCCCCTAGGATATCGGACAGGCTAAATAGTTGATTATGTTCTTTTACTCAATGTAATGATGGTTCTCTAGAAACTCGTAAAAAAGAGTTTTGGTTTCAAAAATGTGAAAGAACTGAAAACTGGAGATCAAAATCTATTGTTATAGTGGTCTGAAAAACAGTTTCGTTTTTAGTCAGTCTGCTCTGCGTTGGTTGCTGCTCTGAATTATTGTTCCTTTGTCAAGGTCGTGTTCCATCATTGATCGTTTTAGTAGTCTGAAATCTGAATGGTTAGTAATTTGGGACGGTTGAGAGGGATGCTTGTGGGACATGGTTGGCTTCAGCGTCGGCGGCGAGCGCCTGACCGGATTCTCCAACGCTAGCCTCGTGCTGGACCCGGCGACCGGGCGTGGGGGCGTCGCCATGTCACGGTTCGACCGGGACGCGTACGCGGCGGTGCGCGACGGCTTCGACTCGCACGCGGCAGCGGCTGGGATGCAGAAGCCCGCAGCTACGACATCCGCGGGAAAGGTGAGCCCCCAGCTGCTGTTCGCGTCCGTTTCGCCGGAGAAATTCACCGTCGTCAAGCCGACCCCGTGCAATAGCTCGCTCTCAAAACTCCGCCTGGACATTGTGATTCTTCCCGAACCAGTCGCGTCGCCTATAGCCGTCGGAATCGGCCGTACGCCGGAGTTCCGGTGCGGCAGCCGTCAGCGCCGCCGGACGGGTCTCCGCCGTGGCCAGCACGCTCCTGTGATGCTCTCGACCTCTCGTCTGTCGTTTTAGGTTTATAGTGTTTCTGTGATGCTTATCGGCGCGTAGGTTTCTCCGATGGTGAACAGGACGCGCCGGAACGCAGCTGCCACGCCGGTTCACGCCGCTGTCTCCGACCTCGACGCCAGCCACGATCTTTGCTCCGCCCGACCGCCGAGCAGACCGAACTTTGGTGAACATATCCGAGCCATAAAGAACCATAGAAAGTCCGAGTAGGGGCGTTCTCGGCCTGTCCTACGCCGTGCCGTCGCGCTCTGCGCCGCCGTGGCGTCATGGCCGAGGCCGAACTCGCGCGAAACCTAAATCGCCCAGACGATACCGTATCTGCGTGCGCAAGGCTGCAGGGAATCCACAGGAACCGATCTCGTCGCTGGCGATCTCGCCGTCGGCGAGGAAATGCCGGTCAACGGCCGTGCACCCGCGGCCAAGCGCAGGCGTACTCAGAGGGGCTCTGCCTCTGAGTGCCACAACAGAAGGCGTACTCCTTGAGGCCGTGGGCTCTACTCTGTTGAGTGATGGGCTTTTTGGGCTAGTTAGCCTGTTAGTCATTTCGGCTTTATAAAAATTACTGAAATTCTGGATTTTCAAATTTCTCTCGTTAAAATATTCTAAAATTTAGAATGGGTTGGGTTTAGTTACTTAAAGTCGAAAGGTAAATGAAAGAATTTCACTATCTAGTTACTAGTTATTAGTTCTGAAAAAATTATGAAAATAAAAAAGATTGAATAATTTGATTTCAATTTCTAATCGTTTTTTGTACTTCTTTCTGTTAAAATAAAAAGAGCTATGTTGTTTTGTAATTGATTGATTGAATTCAAAAAGAAAACCTATTGTTTTGTAATTGATTGATTGAATTTCAAAGAAAACCTATATTTATAAACAAAAAAATCTCGGATATTGCTTATTTCATATAAAAGGAAATCCTAACGAATAGAATTCTCTAAGTTTTAGCCCTTCTTGTTTAAAGAGACTAAGTATTTTTTTATTGGAATTCAATCATGGAATAGCTTTATCCTAGTTAACTATTTGAATTGAATTTTACCTTCTTTTTTTTATATCCCCTCTTATATGAGGGCTTATCCTCCATACTTCACCAAGTTGGGCGCTTCATCATCTTTTTTGGATCACCTTGATCCATCATCCATGATCACCATGCTCCAAGCTTGACATGATCAATCTCAATCTAGTCAACCACCTAGCATCGAGAGATTAGTCCTTAGGTGTCACCAATTATCCAAAACCAAACTAGATCTTCGAGAGGGGCGCCATGGTTCTCCTCTTCGACAACAACGGCGGCGTCTTCCTCCGCGCCGACAACGTTGCCGTCGGACACCATGGGTCGAGCCCCGGGTGGGCGCCCGTGTTGGCGCCAGCGACCTTCTCTCTGACGTCTCCTGCTCCCGCCCTCGTCGTCACCTTCGCCGCCCCGACATGTGTTTTGCGAGCACATTCACGCGAAGGTTCTTAGTGCTGCGGCGACTTCCGCGCCTTCCACGACTCCTCGGCAACACGCCCGGATGCTTTCGAGCTCTGCGGCACCCTCGATTACCTCCGTCATGCGGCGTGCATGGGGGCGCCCCTTCGTGCAACCCCGGCCCGAGCTATAAGTTAAAGCATCTACTTCGGCGGCACCTCGCTTCTCTCTTTCTCGGAACAACGGCGTGAGCGTCTGCAACAACGACAGGACAAATCGAGGTCCTCTCATCCTCCACCGGCCACGGCATCATCACTTCACCGTTCGGCATTCCCTTAGACTACTACGGTAGGTTGGGCGGCACGTGGACCGCGGCCGCCCTCGTCGAGCCCGGTGGGGAAATGTTATGAACGAGGTGGACTGGCACGGGACGGGCTAAAAGGGCTGAAGCAGGCGCGACCGGCCAAACCCGGGGTAGGACCTGCACATTCTTAATCCCATTCGCACATCACTTTTCAAACGAAGCGACACTGCAAGCAACCAATGCGTCATAGCGGTCGGTGGTGGCAGGGCCCATGAACATGGGGCTGTAAAGCTTCGGCCCATTTGGATCTCTCGCCAGTACTGCTTCTCTCTCTCCATGTAGGTATTTGTTGATATTTCTTGGCTATAAGCCAAGCTGAGGTATATTATTATACGCTCTTATATGGCGACGAGCGAAATAAATTGGATCTGCAGCGCGTATGTAGCCGACCATTTGAACCCGTGAATCTCCGACTGCGTGGCACTCTGGCCTGATTCGGACGTCTCCGCACCAAAAAAGCGTAGACCAGGATCTAGCTCCCAGGCTCGCACCCGATCAACATGGAATGAATTAACGATCAATCACAAGCGACCACATAGGGGTCCGTCACGGTGGCTCACATGCGATAGTGCGTGCCAATTTATTTCCGCCGAACAAAATTCTCAATTATCCAATCTCCCCGATAAACCGTATCTCATCAATGTCTACCAGTCTGTCCGTTGCAACCTTGTTGTGGATTTTATCGATATTTTTATTCAACAATTCTGCGGACATATTGGCCTAAAATCATGTGCCTCAAGGCGCCTGGCTTCTTTGGGATCAAGACCATGTGCGACCGTTCATCCTTTCCAAGCTGCTTCGGCGTGAAAGGCCTGGAGGAAACTCATCACATCTCCCCAACGATCGCCCAAGCCTCCTTATAGAAACTTGGCCGAATCTATCGATGCGGCGCACTACACCTATTCATGCCTTGGCGCATCGAGAACCTCTTTCGGTGAAGTTTCCCGTGGTGACGGCATGCTCGGTCTGACTCCCCACCATCAAAGGACCATACCACATTTGTCGCGCCCGGTTCCAAAATGCTCGTTTAGTAATACTCCGTGAGTGCACACCTTTGCTTGGTGACCGGTAACTTGAACCCCAACAACTATGCTTAATCCGTTCTTCCTTAGCGACTGGCGTGTGCATGAAAAACGTCGTGTTGCCTTCACGAACAACCTTGATCTTGGGCTGGCGTGCTTGCTTCTAGTAGAGGGACATATCTCGGCTTCGAGCCGAACCGATCATATGCTCCTCTTGTCGTAGCTGCTTCTCATCATGTAAAAAGAGCTCGTATCTCCTCATATGTGTCCAAAAAGCAAAATAAAGGAATTTGCAGTTTGGGATGATAGCCTTAGGCGCCCTCATACATATAACTAAACCTTTGTCGCCCTTTCAGACGGACTTGAGATAGCCAACCATGCGTCCAAACTTCGCATCAGCATCCGGCATTCTCAAAACGAAAAGTATTAGATTTTGGGATTGTTGTAGAAAGAGTTGTGAACAAGCGGGGTGTGGTCTCTGAGGTCGGATTAATTGGGGAGTCCCTAAAGGGGTGGCGGAGGGAATAGGGTGCCAAAGCGTTGTTGTGGAACACTCCGGTCGAGTCTAGCAAGTGTTGGATGGTATATCCGGCTTGTTGGACCAAGTAAAATGACATCCGGAAAAAGGGATCTCAAGCAAGCCAAGCTCATTAATTTTGTTTATTAAAAAAAGCAAAAAGACTAGGGAAGCATTAGATATGTGCGTGTTGTGTTCTTGTCAAGTTGGGATCGGACAAGGTTGAAGTCCTCGTCAAGCATCCAAGGACTCGTGAAGGAGAGAGAGAGAGGTTGAGATGGAGGAAAGGAAAAGCGAGGAGAGACGGGGTGATCGAGAAGGGCGTAAACATTAGTGATGTCGAAGCGGTGTTCGAAAAGAAGAGAAGCATAGGGTGGCGGAGAGTAGAAATCATTGTGAGGGTGAAGAAAATCTAGGGAGAAGGCGTTTGGGTCCCAAGAAGTGAGCATGCCATCACTAGACCCTACCGCATCCGCTGAGAACACAAAAGAGGACAATATGTTAGGTAGAAGGAAAAGTCTGCCTTAAAGAAATCACACGCACCGAGCTTAGTTTCTTGAAGGCAGATGATCGAGGAGTAGCGCTCCAAATCGCATCTGAGCGATGAGAGATGGTCTCTTCTTTGGCTCAGCAAATTGGCAAAACCGAGTTGAATTACAAGGTGATTGCTTGGAAGTTGTTACTACGATGACTGAAGGAGGCTTCTCAGCTACGGCGACATCTCATATATGTGATGAATGTGCCCAACTTTGGAAGGATTTCATTTGCAATTTCTATTAGTCAACGCTGCGGCGGGGAATGCAACTTAGGGCTTTGTTTGATTTAGGGACTTTTAGTCCCCGAGACTTTAAAAAGGTCTCTACAAACCAAGTAGAGAGGAACTTTTTTATTTACAAGTCCATAAAAAATTACCTCCTAGAGGTTTTTTTACCACCTAGGACTAAAAGCCCTAGGACATTTTAACCAAACAACCCCTCATCCCTCACTAGGTGATGAATTAGCTAGAAAAGCTTTGGTAGAAAAAATTCCTTTGTATGGGCAGATGATCCCTAGTCTATTATTCAATTGCTTATAAACCATGTAACTATCTTTTTCGAATTGAATTGAATAAATAAAGCTTTAAAAAGACACCCGCGAAAGAGCAAGTTCCGTGGGGCTGCATCACGATTGGAGCAGAGGCCGGTCAAGCCCAAAAGGCCCATCACTCAACATAGAAGGTAGAGCCCATCACTGAACATATCAGCCCCGACATCGCCGCATACACCTCGTTGCTCAATAGCTTCTGCCGAATGCCTCCACCTCATTCCCCACCGTTCGCCCCCGGTCGGGCGCGACCCTGCCCCCGCCGCCGCCGCCGCCTCCTCCCACCACCGTCCGCCCCCGGTCGCCGACGAGTCCGGAGTCCGAGTCCGAGTCCGAGTCCGCGACCTTCACGCGTTCCTGATATCGTATCGCCGGCGGATCAGGCCGAGTCCGTGTTGCTTGGAGGGCCGGAGCGGAAGACGAAGTCACAGTCGGCTCCGCTCCGCTTACGAATCGAAGTCCTAGGGGTCCTACTCCAGATCGCCTCGCTATATATTTGTCCGAGCTGGGGCTTCATCGCTTCATCTTCTTCTCTGAAACATCGCGACTCCAGAGGAATCTGTTGCGCCGCCTCTTTGCAGTCCTAGCGCAGCGGCTGTAGCGCCTCTTTGCAGTGGAAGGTCAGCTAAACTCGCCTAGACTGCTTGTTTCTGTATCCCCCCACCAGCGAGCTGTCAAAAAGGGATTTTTTTTTTTTTGGCACTGTTTCAGCAATATGTTTACGGTTTACATGGCACTGTTTCTTGCAGAATCAAAATGGAGGGCCAGCTTATGTGCAGAAGGAAAAAGACGGAAGCTATGCCATAAGAAGGCTGTCTTCACACAGAGGAGTGGACAAGTCAAGTTTTCGGACGTTCCTGTGGTATGTACTGAATTAGTTACGTTTATGGACGTATTTAGGAGTTTGTGCTAGAACAACCTGTGCAATTAACTTCCTGTTCTGCTTCGTTGCAGGATGTACTAGGCACGATCCTGTCAAAATTGCCACCAAACGAAATAGTAAGAACTAGTGTCTTATCAAATGAGTGGAAGCATATCTGGACAGTTTGCCCCAAACTCAGATTTGATGGTGCCGCAATGTGCGGCTAAATATGTGGCTGGAACACAACACTATACTCAGAAGTTTATTGACAATGTCAATGGAGTCTTGAAACAATATCACGGCAAGGTGGTTGAAGAATTTGGGGTCAAGTTTGAATTTGACGCCATGCTAGCTCAACATCTCGACTGTTGATTAATTTTGCCTTTATCGTCACGAGCAAAGAATCTAGCTCTTGACTTGCTCCCGGCCAGCTGGTGGCTCCTCTTGATAGGTACAGATTTCCCATTGAGCTGTTTGATGGCGAAAGTATATCCCGTTTACAACACCTACAGCTTAGCTTTTGTGTCTTTTGAACCATCTTTCCCAATTCTGTGGTTTCCCCAACCTGAAGAAGCTTGATCTACATGCGGTGAGCGTCACCCGTAAAGGTCTTGAAGATTTGTTGTCAAATTGCTCTAATCTTGAATGGTTGAGTATAGTTAGATGCCATCTGAATAATGATGAACTGAGGGTGCATCGCCCGCTGGCCGCTTGTTATACTTGCAAGTCGCATACCCCACGATAAGCAAGATACAGTTCATACAGCCAAGAATCTGCAGACTTTTGTATTCCGGGCGTTGGTTCATTTTACCTCTGGCCTGCTTTTGTTGAAAGATGTGCAGCTCTATCTTTAGTTCCGTATAACTCTTAACTTCGCTATGACCGCGCTGCCCCTTCTTGTTTCAAAAGGGCACAGAATATGATTCTGCATTGTTCCTTTGCATTTAAGGTTTGTATATCCTACAGCCTTTGTCATTGAATTGTCTCCTAACATTTTTCTGTTTGTACGACTTCTTATTTTTGTTTTCTATCTATCCTTCAGACACCATGGACACAAGGAAACGCTTTCTAAGTTTCACAGTTAAAGTATCTACAACTCAACCTTGTGATGTTGGTGGAAGATCTCACTAACCTTCTGTCCTGGCCTCTTTCCTGAGTGCCGCTTCCTTTTGATTGAAAATTAGAGATACATGTAAGTACTACAATGGTTAACTTTCATGCAAATATAACTTCTTGTATTTCATACTTTGTCAGTGGAATTTATAAGTCCAATAATGCATTGTCACTATCAAGGTTTACTTTTTCGTTTTAATAAATTTGTCAAACTGCACGTGCATACAACTTTTGGTTGTTTTACCTATTATCAGAATCAGAATATATCTTAAATTGGATTGGAACCATCAGCTGACATATTCCTTTTTTCCTCCTAAAATGTTGCAGTTTTCTATTTGTACCTCCCACCTGGCTCAGAGGTTATCAGGAAGCTTCCAGGTTCTACATATAGCTATCTAAAAATACCTTAGTATCACTGGATTTACAGGGTGCACCGTCAAGTTGAATTGTTGTTACACATTGTAGAAAAGTGCCCCTAACCTCGAGGCTTTGACTATTGATCGAGTTAATCCCTATGGTAATACTTTAGAGTCTGTAAGGCAATCAAGATCCAAGGCACTAGACATTGTTAGGAGACACCTGGATGGGAGGTTGTCAGAAAATACAAAAGCTTTCTATAATGTAGGTTGATGTGCCTGAGGAAGACTGCTAATGTTGTGATGGCCTCAAGTGTTTGTCAAGTTGTTCGCGTTGAAGTCCCTCGCTCGCCGTGTTCTCTCGCTTGTTTATCCTGTTCTTCTTCTCCTAGGTTGTTACTGAACTGTGTTATCTACGTTGAGTGCCTGGGTGTTGTAATGGATACCAAAATTTATATGTTAATTCAATTCTGTGCTTGCCTTTGATGGCTCGTCAATCTCTTAGCCATTTAGTTGGATTTAATAGCACACCCCTTAATCACGCACTTCCTAATTGGTCCATTGGGAGATGGATCATTGGATCTAAGAAGAAAGAGCTCGACGAGGCCTTGCATGAGCTGCAATGGCTGCACCTGTGTACAGACAGCAGAGGCACACGAGTCAGCAGTCAGTACCACATCTCGATTGCTGACTATATCGCCCATCGCTGAGTATGGGCGTTGCAGTTTCCACCATCTCCGTACCGTGCGGCTCAGCAGAAGCAGGCAACCGTGGTAATTAGCCGCAAACATCTTTCGTGAAATTTTGTCTCCATTGGACTCTTTCTGCTTTATCTCAATGCCTTCCTGGAGGAGTTTTCTGGGAAAAATTTGTATAGAAGGGAACAATTAAAGCTCTTAACTGACTTGTTGTCCGGATACACACTGGACAGGTCTTGGTGGTGGGAGGAGGGGGAGTTCGAACCGATAAACTCAGTTGTCGATATCTTGGCATTTCCATTTGTTGCAACGCAGAGTTCTCCAAACATGCGTCAGCATCTGCATCCATCAATAGTGGCTTCCTGCTTAATGTTGCATCGCCTGGTGGGCGCATTGGTACTGAGAGAATAAGGAAATGCTTTAAACTATCGAGCTAAACATGAATCAGTACATTCAAGTTCTACTAGAGGTCTGATTAGTTGGCTCTACCTTTTTTTTTTTTATCAGTAAACATTTCTGTGATTTCTCTACTGCGTACTGGTTGGCATTCCTGGATGCACGCTCCACTGTCTTGACTATGTTGACATCGAGGATGGAAGATCTAGGTAGGCCCTGGGCCATTGTAGCCAAAATGGCAGGCTACAGGCCACTTGCTTTGCAGCTTCATAAAGAAGGTCTTCTAGATCCAAGTAGAGTAGCAGCATTACTCGAGGGTCCTATAGCAAAGGAGACTTTCTATGAAGACATTGTTTCCCAAGGTGCAATTCAGGTTTGTCTATTCTTGCTTATTACTCATTTTCATACTCTGCTGACTGCATTCGCCGCTTCCAATCCCACTGTAGGTCAATAAAACTGTTGAGAAATGCTTGTCTTGTGATCTATCTATGAAGATTGGATTGATAACACTAATGCCAAATTAATTTCTTTTTCAGCGCATCTGTTACATATACTCTTATATCCCAATTTCTTGTTGTGCAGGCGCTCTGTCTTCATGCACTGCACTTGATGCATTGTCCAACCAACACTTGCACAGTTGCACTTTGGATTGTGAATTAATAGGCTCAACAGTGTGTGCTGCTGCACTGCAACCTTTAGAACCGGGTATTGAGCAGTTTTGGGATAACTGAATGAATGCAGGTCAACATGGTAGGAGTCTGCATTATAAACCCTTTGCGGTGTCGGCATGGAATCGGTGCTCTGGATTCTGGAACACATTGATCCAATGCACAGTCAACCTCCCTCCCATTTTTATATTGAGGTCCAGTAATCAGTATCATCGTCTTATGGTGACGAACTGACTGTGTAAATTCAGATCATTTATAAAATTTTATTTGAGGGATCAAGTGCCTCTGCAGTCTGCACTGCAATGGCTTCAGGCCCAAAACTCTGCATGCCCTTAATCAGCACTTTTGCAGAAGCCTAGTGTCTAGTGATGTAGAACCCGGGTGGCGAGAGGGAATACTGGTATTTCAGTAAGGGCCTCATGGGCTGCTGATGGTAGCCTCTAGTTTATCTGTTGATTCCAATAAACTGTGTTCTTGAAAGTTTAGATGATTCTTCCCTTTGTATTTGTTTATTCATATGAATGAATTTATCGGAGCGACTTGAAGCTATTTTTGTTGCTTCATTTTTTTTTTTTAACATACTGGGCTTTTACACATTTGAGCTGACCTTTCTAACAACATGTGAGTGCAGGACACGGGAGCACAGGGATACACTGAAAGCCTGCAATGTCCTTACCACGATATCTCTTGACAACTACGGGAATTTGTAACGTTCATTACAAATTTGATACATCCAGATTCTTGTACTAAATGATTTTTTTTGGGCATCATTTGAAATTTCATGAATTTTGTATGCGTGCAAGAACCTGGTTATACAGAGGAATGTAAGACATAATCCGGTGCCATACGTGTACAATACCTCTGTATGCGTACAATAATCTGCTGCCATACTTAGATTTTTCAACTATTTTAATTTTTATTTTCTTGTATTGTTTATTTTACTCTTTTGTTGGCTCTACTTATAGTTAAATCGCTGACAATATCTAAATGCGAATGGTCCATATATGTACGTGCGTGAGTGACATCATTGTTGTAACTCAAATCCTAGCCAATCCAAGCTGTCCCAAATGATCCATAGGAAACAGAGGGTTTGAACCCACCACCTGGGTGGGGGATTGGATGGTGGGAGGGATTAACCCAATCCAAGCTTGGATCATATCTCACGTGAGTTCTGCCCCCTTGCCAAACGAAGCCTTAATGTTGCATCACCTGGTGGGGGCGCATTGGTACTGAGAATAAGGAAATGCTCAAAACTGTCGAGCTAAACATGAATCAGTACGTTCAAGCTCTACTAGAGGTCTGATTAGTTGGCTCTACTTTTTTCATTTTTTATCAGTAAAAATTTCTGTGATTTCTCTCTACTTGTACTGGTTGGCATTCCTGGATGCACGCTCCACTGTCTTGACTATGTTGACATGGAAGATTGGAAGATCTAGGTAGGCCCTTGGCCATTGTAGCCAAAATGGCAGGCTACAGGCCACTTGCTTTGCAGCTTCATAGACTTTGCGAAGACATTGTTTTCCAAGGCGCAATTCGGGTTTGTCTATTCTTGCTTATTATTATTACTCATTTTCATACTCTGCTGACTGCATTGAGCGCTTCCAATCCCACTGTAGGTCAATAAAACTGTTGAGAAATGCTTAACACTAATGCCAAATTAATTTCTTTTTCAACGCGTCTGTTACATATACTCTTATATCCCAGTTTCTTGTTGTGCAGGCGCTGCTGAAGATGGTTCACAGCTACTCTACCGTTGTCCTGAGCCCCAGAAGACGAGATGCTCTAACTGAATCGCCGCTAAGAATTGTTCTGTTTGCCCTGCGCAATATGTGCAACCACGCCATCTGCAGGAACTTCCTCCAATCTTTGGAGCTGCTCCCAGTCATCGTCCACCTCCGTCAGTCACCTGATCCAACGATCTCCCGGTATGCTTCTGCCATCGCGACAAAAGTGGGTCAGGCCTGACGTTTCTCTAGGAAGGCGCAAGTTTAAGGTGTTACACCCCGGGCATGATCATGCCACAGCGGTCCAAATCTACAATCCATCTGTTACTACAGTTTTAATGTGTATGGTCTTTTTATAGCTACCATATTGTGCATATGTATAAGACTTGTGCAAAAAAAAAGATTCCATTCATACATATGCAGCACTAAATAACTGCAGCTATATTAAAATTAGTACATAATATGTAGCATTCATTTTCCAGAACCAAAGAACTCCAGCTATTAGAATTAATTAGTGCATAAGTATTCACTCTATCATTACAATAAGCAAATTATTTTTAACATAAACTATTTCTTTGTTGAGAGCCTATCAAAAATTCTATCCGTATTCTTAAATATATATTCAAACGAGATGTCTTCCAAATCCAGAGGAAGAATATTCTCGGGGATATCAACCGGAAGAACATCAGATCCCTTTCGCAACCAAGCGGCAAGCGACACGAGCCTCCCCAATGTCGAGTGAATCGGTCACTACCTTAATGATCCGGAGGGTTTAGGGTTTAGCAGCCCCATGGCTGGCTTGTTCCCCACCATCTGCCTCTTTCGCCCTCTAATCGCCGTCTGAATTGCTCGCTGGGCTATAAAACCCGTGCCCGCACTCTAACCGGCCAACCACGCCTCTAGTGGCACCGCAAGGAGCGGCGAAGGAGGAGGGAGAAGAAGTGACACCGCTTTGGATCGCACAACTCTTACAGGAATTCCGACCAACCCGACTCCATATGATACACCGGGTTTTTGAAAGAATACTCGCCCACCGGGTTCTTGGAAGAGTGCTCGCCACATTATTTATTTTTCTCTCGCAGCGTAGTCACCATAGTATTTTCTTCTTATTTGATACTAATCTGTTGACTCTCATTGTATCTTTAGGTGAAAGCTTTTTAATGGCAAGATCCAACACCTTTTTAAGTCAATATCAAGTTTAAAAAAGGGGCAAAGATCAAAGAATTATATCTTCATAAGCAGTTTAAATGCAGTTTGCATTAGATGAAATAAAAGGGGGGAAAAAACGATCACAAGGCTAAGTCAACAAAGAATAATGGAATGCTTCGGTCGAAGGCTTTGAGAGTGGAATCATGCTATGACCAAGCCAACTAGGGTTTTATAAATGAGTTCACTAACCTCCCCCATACAAGGGATCTGTTGCCCCTTTTATAGACCACTATATATTAGGATACTCTTTATTTGCCCCTAGTAAGTACAAGTATATTCTGGGCATATCCAAGATCCCCTGCTTAAGAGCACACTTGATCTTTCTTCCTAGCAACAACCTTGCTCCATGAGGCTTAGTTGGCACCCATGGGAGGCCCCCTCAACAAGGTAGCACTCGTGCGCCATTGAGGCCCATCACCAGACGATGCACCTCCACCATCTTGGGGTGGACCTCCTCTATGATTCTTCTTCCAAACCTCCACCATCTGGGAGGTATACTCTGTCGTCAAGTGCATCCAGGCGTCCTGGTGTAGGCTAAGCAATGGCTGCATGGTCTACAGCGGGGCCTTGACAAGAGCATCAGAGTCTGGTGGTGCCAGGTGCTCTGCAGCATGACAATGGCAACGAGCAGCAGCAGGAGGAGTAAGAAAAGAGCTTCAAGGGTCAGAATCAGATTGACAAGGCTTCTTTGTTCTTGAGATGAAACATGTCTGTTTTTCAAATTCAGAAAATGGATTCATCAAGATTGCTCAGGTCTAGTCTGTATTTTGGATTGACGGTGCCAGATTTGGTGGTTTTTTCAGTATTAGATTAGATGGAGTGGGGAGAACAAACATATACAAGGATAAATGGACAACACACAAAGGTAGCCATAGAGGGTCTAATTCTGTAAATGGCTGTGTACTATGTTCTGATTCTTCTTTTATATAGGTTTTGATTAAATGGGGAAAAAAGCTCAATGACCTTATTTGTGAGTTATAATGTGATGAATTCATCAATCAGAAGTGCTAGTATATGCTATGGATGATGATGAACATTCAGATTGTCAATGAGAGTCAGCATCAACGAAAGATCTTCATGGATCAGAATCAAAATGGTGTGAGAGAAGGAATTGATGGACATGTATGGTTCAAACATTTCTTCCATCAGCAAAAAAGCATTAGGATAATTATTTTGTATTGCTGAGCACTAGGATAAATATTTTGTATTGCTGCAGTCTCTTGTACTGTTGTTTCTTTTTTCTTTTTTTTATCTCCCTTCTTTGTAGTTTCTTGTTCCTTCAAATAAAAGAAATAAAAACTGAACATGTTTCCATTGAACCATTGAACCAGTGAGAGAATAAAAAAATTATGTTACCACATACCTGTGAAACATTTTCCTTTTTCTTACATCTCTTCTTTGCAACTTTGTGCATCTTTTCAAACCATTTTCCTTTTTCTTACCTCCCTTCTTGGCAATTTTTCTTGAAATACATGAGCATGCTTCCAGCTTGCCCATATGCCATCTCATGTTGACACTTGGCTCTTAAAGTTCTTATGGTCTCGAAGAGTGTAACTAAGATTATGTGAGCCACCAACTTGAATGGAAGCCAACTCATGTGCGACTTTGGGCCCAATTCCAAAGATCATCAGCCGTCTCAATTTCAAAACCTTGCAGCTCTCAAATTTTTCTTTTTAGAGACCAACAAATGTGAGGTTTGTGGCAACCTGGAGGGTTTGATTGTGTTCTAAAATCAGCTCGGTGGCTTTATAGTTTTTCCTTCTCCCGACCCATACAAACTTGACAATCGGGTTTTGTTTCAGCTCTTGGACACTTTATTAAATGATCCCTTTTATCTTTCAATCTGCGGACCTTCATTCACATAAACAAATCTGCATGACCTAACCTTCGAAATGGTCGGGCCGGACTCATCCGATTGGGTATGGGCGGGCGGCGGGCGTCGAGGTCGTCTATGGCGGGTGGTCGATTCCTCGGAGGCGGAGATCTATGGGAAGGGGAAGAAGGGGCCCACCGCTGGAGCCCCGGGGCTCGGCCGGGCGGAGATGGAGTCTTGGGCCGCGCACCGACGAAAGCCCTAGGGCTGCCAAGAAGTGGAGGCAGGCATGGGCCGCCGCAACCGGCCCATTACGGGTTGCACAGTCGCGCCATTCCCCTAAAAACGATTGGCACGCGCCGCTTGGGCCTCTCCATTGTCTATGGGCTTGCTAGCTTGGCTTTTCCCCATAAATACCGGGCCAGCGGGTGGTGGGCAGCGGAACCCCACCTTCTTCCTTCTCCTCTCCCCTTCTTGATCCCCAATTGAAATTCGGAGTAAAAAATTCCGCCAAGAACTCGCTACCCGAGCTCGACGCCCCCCACCATGGCGATGAGCGTATTAACGCAGCGCTGTTCAAGAAAGGATGTTGTGGAGGCACCGGTAGATGCGCCCACGCCCGGAGACAACGGCGCTGATGTCACGCCAATAGGGCGCGGCGGTACCCATAACTTTGTCTCCGGGCAATCCAAAGAGTCCGGGCTTAGCGCGGAGGAGGCGGGCAACTCTCAACCTCCGTCGTCATAATGTGGTGGGCGCGGCCAATCCTTCAAGGGGTGATGACCCTTTGCGCCGAAGCTTCTCGAGTACTTCGCCGCCCCGGCGATGCCGATACGCGAGGAGGCCCCGCGGTTCTGATGACGTCGGGCGACGCCTCGGTGTCTCCCCGAGACGCGATAATGGTGGCGAAGTGACGAGCACAATCCGGCGGGTTTTTGAAAAAGTACTGCCCACCGGTTCTTAGAAGAGTGCTCGCCGCATTATTTATTGTTCTATCACAACGTAGTCACCATAGTCTTTTCTTCTTATTTAATACTAACCTGTTGACTCTCATTGTAATAATACATTTATATTTGGCATGAAGCCCTTTAGGTGAAAGCTTTTAATGGCAAGATGTAACACTTTTTAAGTCAATATTAAATTTAAAAAAGGGCAAGATAAAAGAATTATATCTTTATAAGTAGTTTAAATACAGTTTGCGCATTAGATGAAATCAAGGGGCGGAAAAACGATCACAAGGCTAGACTGAGTCAACAAAAGAAGAAGAGAATGCTTTGGTCGAAGGCTTTGAGAGTGGAATCATGCTGTGACCAAGCCAACTAGGGTTTTATAAATGAGTTCACTAACCTCCCCATACACGGGATCTGTTGCCCCTTTTATAGGCCATTATATATCAGGGATACTCTTTTACATATCCGCCCCTAAGTAAGTACAAGTATATTCTAGGCATATCCAAGACCCACTAAGAGCGCGGGGGATCTTTCTTCCTAGCAACAACCTTGCTCCATGAGCCTTAGTTGGCACCCATGGAGGCCCCTCAACAAGGTAGAAGCACTCCCTCGCCCATTGGAGGCCCATCACCAGATGATGCACCTCCACCATCTTGGGGTGGACCTCCTATGATTCTTCTTTCAAACCTCCACTATCCGGAGGTAGACCTTTGTCGCCTTACGGTGGACCCTCGTTTCTTCCATCATGATCTTTGACTTACCTTCATGGAGCCTCTTCAAAGGGGTTGGCCCATATTACATATGAGCTCCCCTAACACATGACTTGCTTTCTTGTTCCAAATCTATTTATTACTGTTTGTTTCAAACTATGTATAATTCATTTTTTGGCGTTATTATATAAGGATAACTTCTTAAATTTAGACCAACTTTATACAATGCACCAACATCTATAACATGAAATCAGATGTGTTAACTAATCCATTAAACATGTTTTAATAATGTATTTATTTGAACATGCTGATGTCAGTATATTTTTTCTAAAAAAAAATAACAGAAGTTAGAGAAATTTGGCTTAGAAATAAAAATAACTATACTAATTTGGAATAAGAGAGTGGAATACGGTAAGGTTTTCCAATAGAAGATATACTGCTACTATTATTAGAGCTGTATAGGTTTAGGTCAAATTTGTTTTTTGCCGTGGATTTCTTTTTCATTATTCCATGATGGATAAATTTAGAGTTGCCAGTTTTGTGCCAATCTAAAACTGTGTGCTGGGCTGATGGGCTCGGAAATCAAATGGCTGCTATTTATTGAGGGGGCAGCCGGCCTGGCCAATACCCATCAGCCATCACTCCAGTCAGTGTCGGCGGCGGAATCTGCCAGTCTCTTTCTCCGCGTGTCGTCCTCTTGACTTGCCAAGCGAGGCAACGAATGGAAGAGGAGGCGGCGAATCTGAGCGCCGGCGACGGCGAGGAGGAAGAAGAGGAAGCAACGGAGCACTCCTCCGGCGGCGGCGGCGGTGGGTTCGACTTCGATCCGACGGAGGACGAGCTGGTGCTGCACTTCCTGCGTCCGCAGCTGCGCGGGTTCCCGCCGCGCGTGGCGGGCGCCGTGCTGAAGGCGGACCCGTGCGGCGCGGCGCCGTGGGAGCTTCTGGCGCGGTACGGCCTGCGGGAGCGAGGCCACTTCTTCGTGGCGCGCGGGCGGGGTCGGTCCACCACCGCCGTGCGCCGCCCGTCGCCGGCGCCGGCGCCTGGATGCACAGCGCCACCAAGCGCGCGCAGTCCGTGACGGAGCTCGGCGTCGTGGTGCGGTGGAGCAGGGTCAAGTTCTGCTTCTACGTGGCCCAGCCGGGACCGGAGCGGCAGCTGCGGAGTGCCGGGTGGGTGCTGGAGGAGTACCAGATCACGGACCCGCGGTGCTACCGCCGCGCCGACGACGACGAGGAGGACCCGTACTGGGTGCTCTGCCGCGTCAGGAGGAGCGGAAATCAGCAGGGGAGGCGGGTTGGTGCTGGTGCTGGTGATGGAGCTGGGAGGGACAACGCCGACCAAGCCGACGAGCTGGAACAGGGTTATGTTGTGATGAAGACCAAGGCACGGCCACCGCCACCGCCGCCGCCGAGCACGTGAAAGCACGAGGTGAAGCTGTTTTATTTATTTTTGGATAGAAAAGAGAGATCATCTTAACTAAAAAGTGAGTCGCCTCCATGAATTAGCGCTAAAAATTGGTTGGCAGATGTTTGTACTATACGATCATCATCCGTCGAAAGTTGCAACCGTGCCACCAAATTGTACGCCTGCCTGGCTGCATCTGTCATGAGCTGCTAAGCTAATGGCCTCAGTAATGGCGGACCTCCATTTATAAGTAGCTATGCTTGATAGCACAGCACCTATAGTAGCCACCAGATTGCACATAACATTTCCGATTCAAGGAAGACACCACACACGACGAGCATGGACATCAAGGTCTGCTGCGTCTTTCAGCTGGCGCTGCTGCTCGGTGTTGCGCTCGCATTCGCCGGCCCGAGCATCGCCGGGGGCAGCAGCGTGGAGGTTGTTGGGCTAGCCAGCAAGGCCGCCGCCGCCGGGACCAATGCGGCGATGGGATTGGAGGTGCACCGCCGCATCCTCAGCGGCACCATCTCGTCCTCGTCGCTCGATCCTAACAGGGCAGCCTGCCACGGGAGCTGCCCAGCCCGCGGAGGGGCGTACACCCGCGGTTGCTCGAAGGTGTACCAGTGCTCTTCTGGCTGAACACCCATGGACATGACACATGAGTGCTTCCTACTACTACAGTACAATCCGGCGGCATGTCCAGGGCATCCCATTTTATTTTGTCTTGTACTAGTTCTATGTTTTACAGTAATTACCATCATAAGAGCCAACGCATAATTGTATCAGTTCAGTTGCATATGGGCTTCTGGTGTCGCCCATGGACTCACTCAATTGATCACCCACATCTCGTTCTCGTGTCGTGCGGTTGAATTGAATGAATAAAAAGAGAAACTTTACCACTGCGGCACTGCCATCCTGTGTGATCTCTGATCTGGGTATTATTCCGCTTAATGGAAAACGCCAACGGCGTGGTCTTAAAAAAAAAAAAAATCTGATCTGGGTATTGCAGACTTGCGAGTCGGTGAATCTTTGCATTGCTTGGTGGGGAGATGGGAAGACGGGGATTGCACAAGGCTCACTGCTGACACGCGGGCACCAGGACGACGAATGACATAGGGAGAAAAAAAAAAATTCCGCCCACAAATTGTTAGGATCCAGGTGATCACTTACGATATCTGAGTTGGAATTGGAGGTTTTAAGGGGAATTTGGGGTTAGAACAGCAAGAAGAGAGGATTTGGGGTTCAGCACAAACAGAACAGAGGACGGTTTCATTCAGACGAAGAATTCAGTTACGAAGGTGTTCGGCGCCTTCACCGTTGCAACCCGATCTTATGCTCACTATTACAAGGCCGCTAGCCCAAGAGCTACTTCGGCCCACCGGCCCACTATACCTTTGCTTAGGCGGCCCTTCCTTCATAATCGCTATTGCCGGGAACTCGTCAGGTACTGGGCTCGGGTTCCTGACACACGGTCACCCTGTTGCCATCCCCCATCTCCAAAGCCTGAATTTGTTTACAGAGAGCTCACACGCGCAGGGGCAGTGCGTACGTGCCCAAGGGACGGAACAGCATCTGCAATTCGTGTTGGTGTAGATGCTGAGGCCACGTTTAGTTGGCAAAAAATTGCCAAAAATTGTAAATTTTTGGACTCTCTCTCCATCACATCACATTAAATACATCGTTAAAGCGTATGTTCGAGGCGATAAATGTAGGTAAAAAAAATAACTAATTACACAGTTTTGTTGTACATCATGAGACGAATCTTTTGAGCCTAGTTAGTTCATGATTGGACAATGTTTACCACAAACAAACGAAACGTCTTCTGATGTCTTCTGAGAGTCGAAACAGTGACTTTTGCTAAAAATTTGCCATCTAAACAAGGCTCCGGCAAAGAGGGATTCTTTTACATACCTTTATTTGGGTCCATCAATTGGAATACCTTTCCGGTATCTTTGAGCATACAAACTCGATAGTGTTCTTTTCATGCTGCTGACGGTGTGGTTGTTTGATTACAAGCAGCTGCTACTTCGAGGATAGGATAGGACTAGTGAATGGCGGCGCCCATGCGGCGCGGTGAATGGCCACATGAACAAAGGAAGGATGCTAAAATAGTAAATTAGGCAAATCTTTGGGCAAAAAATGTGGTTTTGGCATGGATCGGGGAAGAGGAAAAGAACATGATTATATTGGACATGACCATATATCATAGAGTGATTGCACAAATATTGGACATGATCATATATCAGTGATGATTACAAGGCTTGATGATTTACACATTGCTTAGTAGCTGGTAACATGGAGTAACCCTAAGCCCTAAGTCGGATGAATAACAGTAGAGGCAATCTGAGCATAATTATACAAATGACATTGTGGTTACTATAGCGTGGGTCCCGAGTCTTTTCATGGCGAGGTAGTTGTCAAAGAGGTTGCTGTCCATTGACACCACGGTGTGGATGCTGGATAATCTGGTGGATGGTGGATGAATATCAGACGGCTAGCGTGTGAATTAAATCAAAAAAAAAAAAATGGAGCATGCATGCGATAAGGGAATTGTTGGAAGGAGCACACATACATGGTCTAGTACCTTTAGAGCAGCACCATGAAGAAACACGATAGTTCCAATCCTCAAATATGACACACATGGTGCAATAGTAGTGACCCCGCATCGCAAAGTAATGACCAAGTATAATTTAAAACCACACAAGATATGAATCTTTGAGGTTTACAGATTCGGGGAAGATTATATTAGGCGCATCTCCTCCATGGCAACATGCTCGGAAACCTAGGCGAAATGAAATAAACGACAACAATGGAAAGGGTGGGTTTGCACTTTTTTTCAGAAATGATCTGAGCAAAAAAAGGAAATAAAATAGTAAGGCCAATCATTAGGTCCATAGGAACAAAAGGCAAAAATTAAATGAATCAAAAAAGAGGGAATAAATGCAGACCCCAAAAACTGAAAATAGTCATTGAATTGTTAGGATGCTAATCAAATATCCGGTATGCATATCTACAAAAGAGGCCAAAGTAAACAATATGCTAGAATAGGTACATCGTCCTATTTTCCAAAACAAAAAGACCATCCAGGCTAATAGTAGGAAAAGGTAAACAAAAAATATTACGAGGAATTATGTCATAAATCATAAACATAAAATTATCTTTGATGACATGAAGACAGAGTCTGTGGAGACATCATGCCCTTTGACAGCTAGCTGCACCTTGCTGGAAAGGAGCGAAAAATTTGACAACGCCTTTTGCTCATAGAACCCAAATTTTGAAAGCAAAATAATCAAACAATTTGGTGGCAAAGCATAATGTACTTTTCCCCCCGTGGCAGCACCTTCTTTAGTCCTCTGTAGTTAAGCGAATATTCTTGAACTGCTATTTTCAATGTCAACTATATCACCAAATTCTAGGTAGAAGGAAAGGAAAATTGAGCTCTATCATGACAATCTTGCTATCTCATACTGCTGCAGTCCATTATATAAGCATTGTGCAAGACTGAGATCAAAACTACAACAAATTTGAGAAAGCTTCATACCACACATAAACCGGAGGCAATTAGGAAAACTAAGCATCATTACCTCATGATTAACTAAAGAAGATAAACCAAGGCCGGCTATTTGATTCAACAAAAGCTGGGATGGCTACAGAAACAAAGGTCTTGAGAGGTGAACCTATGATTCTACATATAATAAACAAAAAGTGAAATGCATTCTGTGGCATTGAGATGAGTCGGCGCCAAGAATGCGTGCAATGATCCATTATTAGATGAGTTTATCAAGAATACGTGTGCAATCACTCTAATTCAATAGCCTGTAGATATCATAGCACCAAAGCAATTTCTTTGAAACAATGACTGACAGTCTGCTGGAAGTTACAAAATGAAATCACGATCTGCCAAAAGGTGTTTGATCCCCGCATCTATCTTACCTTGATCCATTTACCTTGGGCTCTCAGGTTGAGCATCTTTTTTTCAAAAAATACAGTTAGGCATCATCGGGCAAGTAGAACAAGATCGACACTAAGCAAGGACGAAAGTCCATAAGTACATGTCTTTTTTGGCAAAAAAAAAGTCCTTTTCCTCGGGCTTTTGTGGTCACTATCCTGCATAAGACGCAACTTATATAATATATGTTGTATTCTCTTTTAAAAAGTGATTGTAGATGCAAAGGACAACGCAAGATAATCTTTGTTTGTGCGATATCTATTACCAAAGAACCTACATGAGAAGGATATAGTATAGCCTAGTAAAAGTTGGCGTCGCCAAGTTTTTCACCTTGACTAAAATAATAGTGCATTCCCAACCTATGCAGTCGATACTTTAGCCAATAAAATATGCAAGTAGGGAAGAGACGGAGAATAGGATCATGGATGATTATTACCTTCCAAGTCGCCTAATGCATATAGTTCGGGTTATGCGAAGAATTTGGGCATGGAACCTTATAAAATCAATCGGGCCACCTGTAAATACATGCATATGTTTTTGTCAATTATTCAAAAAAAACGAGATAATCATAGATAACCATTTTTTTTTTTAAAAAAAAGAATGTGTTCAATGAAACATATTTAAACAATGTTATTATTTTGTAGTGTCATGAACCAGCACTGAAAGGGAGCATGAGTCATGGCTTTGTGAGTTCTTTCACTTCAATCTTAAGGAAATAAATCAAAAATAAATTATTTAACATTTTTCCCCAACCATGACCAACCTAACAACAACATCAAATTAGTAAGATTGTGTGTTGTTTCCAACAAATACCAACACCAGTTCTTTGGCGGGTCCATTTTTTTCTATAAAACCCCCCGATCACTATGCTACAGTATGTAAGTCATATCTTGCTCGAATAGCGAGGATGCAAAGATTAGATGAATGGAAACCATAAATCTTCCTAAACACTAAATTCTCACACAAAGAAGAAATATAATAGCAAAGACCAATCGAGGCACTCAAATTCCCCAATACTATCCTTTGATACCCATCTAAGGTTCAAAATTGTTAGGGATCAAGTTACCCTGAACTGATTTAGGCAAATTAATATCAATATTGAGTTCTATCTACACCTTTCGGCTAAAAAGGAAGTGAAGTCCAACAATGCTTTCTAAAACAGCCCACTTGAAAGGTGCGAGATGTCAAAATAGCAAATATGTATTATATGAGACAATAAAGAGTGTATATAAATAGTATTCTTACACAAACATGCACCTACACCATCACATTTGTTATCAAACTAGGTGCATAACATATTTAGATGATGCATGAGCAAATATCCAAGCTAGCCATGCTAAGCTGGTAGAAAAATATGGGGTGATGCATGAGCAATGGTTAGCATAAATATAGCTAGAGATCTGATGAGGGCAACTAATCTTGTTGCCTATTATAGAGAAATCCATACAAAGCCCAGTAATTAACCAATCTAGATCTTAACATATAATGCATTGCATGGTACCTCAATTACGGAGAGATTAAAAACGGCAACAAAATCACAAAAGAACAAAAACAAATCATGGCGGTTGTATCTAAAATCGGACATTGGGACCATTGGCTCTCGGCAACCCCACCGAGGCGGGTATGCGGCCACAGGGGGGGCTTTAGCGGCATCACAAATGGGCTGAAGGAAAAAAAATGCCAATATTTAAGTTCTGAATGTGTATAAACTATCTATTTGTTTTTAGTAAAAAAAAAAATGATTCTAAGATTGTAATCGACACCATCCAGGCATTCACATAGCTGCACAAAAAGTAAACAAAATTGTGTTTTTATTGCCGAATTCTATTGTTAAAAGCCACTATAGAAGCGTAAATAGATGACCCAAAACAATATGGTGATCCATACTAAGACAACAATAAGCGTTAGAACCTACAAGAAATCAATGACAATATTTGAAGACGCTAAACTCACCGTGTCACTTCTTCTCCCTCAAACATGTAAGCAAGGCCTGTCTTTATTCTGTCATCCTGTGAATAATTATTAGACAAATAGAATTGTCTACATTAGTGGGATATAGTATAGCAATAAGATAAAAAAATAGTTGATAAAAAAGATCCTATATGAAAAATAAAAGGAATATTGCAAAGTCCATGGATAGCTGCCAAAAGTCTATGAAGACCTGCCTTTTGAAAGAAAGACGTCTCAGAAGGTAATAAGAAAGCTTTTAGACAGCACTATTTTTTAAACGACTAACCATCTAAAGAGGGTTGCAGTCCATACATTTTGGTTATCCATTTCTATCAAACGCCAATGTTTTTCCTTTTTTTAACAAATCAATTGTTTATGAAAATTTATAGCAGCGGAAAAAAGAGGTTTTTGATAATCTATTGACCAATAGATCGGAGTATGCAACTCTCTTGATATGCAATAATTTGCCAAGTACCCAGCGCCGCCAGCCCGGTGGAAGATCAAGTCGGTGTATTGTTGGGCGTCACGGAATCCACAACTAACCAGAGTGCATCTTTCGTCCGTCACTTGCATCCGGTGTAATATCTGATTCCAACAGAAATAAGCTTTACGCTAGAACACAAAACAAACACCGACCATACATAAGGTAGGAGGCGAAAATAGTAGCGGCAACAAGGGCACCGCGGTAGGCGGCGTACCTTATTGTGGTGAGCTTCTGTACCCACCGGAGGATGGCCGGCAGGGTGGGTCACCCAGCTCGTGCCGCCACATGGCCGAACCCTAGCAAGATTTTGAATGGACTCCACCGGGTCGAGATGTGAACACGGTCGAAGGCCTACATGGCTCAAGCCGTCTAGGCGAGAACACGGCGGCGCATGGCAAGATGGCGAGCGCGGCTAGCGCGAGGATGGCCCAATCTTTGCATCCTAACCTAACCTAACCCGAGCGAGCGAGAGAGGAGAAGGGAAGGTGGGCACTGCCCTGCCGCGCCAGCTGCCGCCCGCCCGGCAGCCCGCGCCGCAGCCGCCGCCCTACGTGCGACCCACGGATCTGTCGCGCCGCGGCAGCAGCCGTGCCAGCGCCATGCCGCCAGGAAGCCGCGGAGAGTGGAAGCGCCCGGCGGCGGCGCCCTCGAGCATCGCGCGCCACATCGGGAGAAGCAGCGGAGGAAGCGGCGGTAGTTTTTGTTTACACGTGAGGAAGGTATATATTTGGTAGGGCCGGCGGGGTGTTGTGCAAAAAGACACATGGTTGGGAGTGCAGCAGAAAGAAATCAAGCAGATTACTGTGGAGGAGGGGCCTGTGGCGAAATTTTGGAACAATTCGTACAAAGCGAGGGGACTCTTTTGCAAAAAAGCAGACCAATCACGGATTTCGGAGGCGGCGTGGGCATACGACCCGGCGGTCGCTCCACAGCAAATATTACTTTTTAAATAAATGGCAGCAAGAGGTAAATAGTAGCATAAAGGTTGGAATCAGCCTTTCCATTCTCTAGGCAAAAATCTCATGTAAGTGTCAGTGGGTTTCACCGTAATACTTGGAATTACCATTTCTAGTTCTTAACAACAAAAATTGTCAAAAAGTACGGCGAACTCCGCCACCACGTTTTCTATCGTCCAAAAGTCAAGACGGTCAAAAATCATATTTTACAGACATCTCATTTTCGAGACCAGGTAAGAAAACAGGTTTTTCATTCCCACAACCAGCCAATACAGTTTTATATCTTTCTCTAATGAAATAATGGGTGCGTTTCAAAAAAAATGAAATAATGGGGAAAACATATATATATGGATCGCCACATTTGAAGATAATTATGATTTCGAGATTTCTATAGACCAGTTTTTGACAATGGATCTGGGTTGTATTTTGACGTATTTTGTAAGGTTTTTTATCCTTACGCGATAAGATTGGTGGCACGACGGATTGAAGTATCCAACATACAAAACCAACAAAAGAAAAACCCAATATACTTCTGTCTCTCTGTACCCTATTCCCTCCCGACCCCATGTTATTGATCTAATGATAAAGGATGGCACCTAGGCTTGCTGACCAACATAGGGCAACCAAACGAGTTTAAATAGCAAAAGAGAATTGGGTTAATGTGCCTAAGCCTGATGTGGATTCGATTTTTGCAGACCTAATCGAACTTGGCCTATGAAAATTACAGATCGAAAGTGACATTGCATTTAAAAGATATCAGAGCACTCCTGATCTAACAACACGTATAGGCAAAAATCAGCAATTTACTCTAGATCCTTTGCCAACAGAATATAGTCAGGCCACCTCTTTATAGCTGCAACCTACGACTGAATGACAATTCACATAGAAGACAAGCAGACATGTGCCATTATGGGACAACTTCTCATGCGCACACAGTGGACAAGAATGCGCAGATAGTTTCACATCTTGGCATGTTTAGTTCACACCCAAAAAGGTAACTGGCGAGAATCAAAAACTAATTGACAGAATGTATTGCATTCAGTTATCAGTTTTTCAAGCTGAATAAAACATTTAATTTAGTTTCCATGGACTTGCGGCCTACCCAACTCACCTCCGCCATGTTGACCCTGCTGACGTGTTTGCCTCGTCGGGATGCACCCTGCTTTCGCCCTGGACCACAGCAGGCAGGTTGGCGATGGCGCCGTTCGCGCGAGGCTGCAGTACCGCACCAAATTTTCACCAGACCAAAAGGTTACTATTTTTTTTCTTCCAAATCCGCTATGCGTGTTTTCTTTAAGTGAAAAAAGGAGTTTGATACAAAAGCTTAGCGCATTCCGTGGCGAGATGCCACGGCACCGCGGCTAACACACGCTTAGCACATAATCACCGGCTATACTTGGTGGTGTTTTGAGTGGTGTAACTAAGTGATGTTCTGTTTTGCGACTAGAAATTCCTAGACACTACTCGATTAAGCGCGGCTGACAGGCGTTGTATCCTGCGATGAAGCCACTCATCCCCCTCGGCCTTGATGGTGAGCATGACTTGGGAGACAAAAGGCGCGGACACCGTCGAATGTCGCCGGTTTACACTCCTTCGGACTACCCAAAGACTAGGAGCACCAGGGGTCGAAGCCTGCAGTAGTGGGTCGCGGGGCGGGGGGCGTCTCGAGCGTTGCCACCAGTGCGGCGTTCCGGATCCATCGGAGGCGAGGTGCTGGAAGCCTACCACTGCCAAAGTCGCGTAGCCGGACCTTCTGGGTAACGCATAGCGCCGAAGGTGGTCTTGTGTCTCAATCTCACGGTAAGTGAGCACACAAGTCGCGTCCGACTCGGCCCGTGCCGCATTCTCCGACCCACGGTCCATAGCCTCGTGCAAGGCCGGCCCGGAAGAAGAACTTCACCTTGGGAGGCACGGTGCCGCCGCAGCTCGGCCGCGTGCTGCGCCAGGTTGTGGCGCCGGGAAGAAGTTAGCGGCGTGGCGGAGGCGGCTGGAGTCTTGGCCTCTCGCGGTCCATCGCCCGGGATCTGGATTCCCTCGACAAACTCGGCGTCGGCTGACATGTCCCAGAGGCGGCGTACTCCGCGAGGACAATCGCCGTGCGGGTCGTGATGTCACGACCCATCGCACATGCGGCATGGCGTCCTTGACCCGGCGCTTCCTGCGCCTGCTCCCCACCCATACGGAAGAGATTGGGCGCGAAGGTGCAGATCGCACCCATATAGGCAACCCGGCTATCCGTCGAGAACCTCGCATTGCATCCATCCCCGACCTGGACACGGATGGAGGCACAGAAAAAGGTTACTATTTTTTTATTAGTTGTGTGGGAGAGATTGAAAAGTTCATGGCAACACATTAAATCAAGTAAAAAGTTTTTTGCAAGTGAACCCGTGCGTTGCGCGGGAGTAAAATATATTAAAAAGTTAATGAACAAGCGAAAATAGAAGTGCGGATATTTTATTTATGTTTGGTCTTTTATAAAAAATTTATAGAGCCGTAATCTATATTTTTTATGATAATGCGTTCCCAATATATAATTTAATATTAAGAATAATATGATATATCCAATTGAGTAAACCGAATTATAAAAAGTAATTTGATAGATCTTCACGGTAAGGAACTGAAATATGTACACATAAAATTTATTATGACATTAATTTATAATTGTCTATATGCCCGGCCAGAGATATCGAATTTACATGACTTTCTTTGATGAGAACACATAAAACATGTAATTTAAATGTCTAATTAAATTAATAAAAAGATCTTGATTGCAATGTCTGAAATTTGTCGGTGGGGGGTGTTTTCCCTCTTTGATTAATGATGATGCATACATTGTATGAGCCGATTTTCTTCTTTTCTTCTTCTGCATCTATGTGTCCATATGTTTTTTCTTTTGTATATCCTTTTTTTTCTATTTGTTAGGTAAGGAAACTCTATTTATTTATCCTCTTTGTCACACCTTCAGTGCAGCGTATCCTCTTATCTCCGTAGTCGTTCCCAAATCTTCCCCACACTATACCCAAGAGTCGCTAGGTGACCGCGGCTGCGACATGACTTCCGTGGCACCTCCCACCGATAGCGAGCTAGCCGAGGCTTCCGCAGCGGTTTTGTCGGCGGCTCCGCAGCGGTGCCCAGCTCAAGCTTTCGCCGCCGACCCCGGGTATCTCTTAAAATGTCCTCCGTACGATCTCGCTGGCGACCCATTAAACTTCACGCGAAATTTGTTCGGCATGAAGCCCATCAGATGCTGGAAATTACTGCACGGCATTGGCCGATGGTGGCCGGATCCCACGCCCGGGTCAATTTGTGTCCTCCGGTCCTCAGGCTCACTCACGTGCCGTAGATACCTCCCGTCATCATCCTCATCTAGGGCATCGGCGGCTCCCTTGTTTTGTTGATTGGTACTATTTGGTTTGATTTATGCAATGTTTGATTTGATATATGTGGGTTCGTGACGCGATATCACAGGCGAGGCTCGAATCGGTTGGAAAAGCGGAGCATCACGAGCTAGCTTTTTCTGCTTATCCGTATACAGCTTCGTTTAGTTTATTACAGATAACGCGAGGGCGAGACGCGACGCATGCGTCGCGACATGATAACCGAGGCGGACAAATACTACATGGGCGGGCGCCAGGCTGGACAAAAATTTTAGGCGAGGAAACTTCCGGTCAGGATGGAGGGTAGGGAGAGATGTGGGCGAACCCGTCAACCCTGCGTCCATGCGGCCGAGCTACGCCCCTGCGTCTCGGTGATCGTCCCGCTCCACGTGTCCTCGATCCGTAGTGCAGGGCAAGCCTTGCTGCGACAGCGTCGGCGCGAGGGTGTTCGTCTCCCGCGCTGGCCCGGGTCTCTGCGCCCGAGTTACTGCTGGGAACTTCGTCGGCCATCGTCAACAACTTCGGTGCGGTTGTCCGTTGGCCCTGTCGACATCTTGCAGCGCGGATTTCATCGGCCGTCGACTAGAGCCCAGCATAGGGATGTGGCCCAATAGAGGCACATGAGTAGCTGCTTTCGCACATGTTTGAAGTACCACCTTGCTGAGTTGAGCAAGGGTGGAATAACTTATAAGCCTTTTGCCATCCGGCCATATCACCTTGGTTAACCCTTTTTACGAGGCGAGGGCGAAAGTGTAAGCAAAGGTGCTATGTATTACGCAGCGTCGCGCCCTCGGAAGAGCATGCGGTCGCGGCTTTGGAGGCGAGGGTGTCACAAAGTGAGTATCGAGCCGACCGCTTGCGGTTTTCAGCGACGAGTGTAGTCGCGATTGTTCGGGCATGGGTGTACATGTCGCGACCTTTGGATGACGCGAGGCGTGGCCAAGAGGGAGGTCTGGTTAGAGTTGGCTCGGCGAGGGGCGTGAGTCGCTTTGAGGGGTGTATGCAACACCCGGCCCAATAGAGGATGATGGCCCTGATGAGGGGCCTATGAGTCTCGAGAGTGCACATGTTTTGAGTACCACCTTGCTAGTTTGCTTAGGGGTGGAATAACTTATAAGCCTTTGCCATCCGGCCATATCACCGCCGGGTTAATCCTTTTTACCGCGGCGAGGCGAAGAGTATAGCGGTGCTATGTATGCGGCGTCGCGGCGCCCTCGGAAGAGCATGCGGTCGCGGCTTTGGAAGAGCGGGGGCGGCCAAGGCGATGAGTGTACTGCTACAGCGCCCGCGACGGCCGGTCGGGCGTCTTGAAACGCCAGCCCGGCTATATGCGGCCCACCGTTCTGAGTACGCATATTAAGTACTCGGAGGTAATAGAAAGTGTCCAGCGGCTAAGCCCCATGATTGTGTTTGTATCGTGGTATGTCAGAGTATATATTCTTTAGATTTTGAATTTAGGATTCCCTTGGGGTGCAACACACATGTTTAGTATGACAGCGAAATTTCTAAAATTACGAAATTGCAACAACGGGTGGAGCTCGGCGATAATACGTCTGAATCTTTATCTTTGGGCTGCGGGCCGCAGGCGTTTGCTAGGATATGGCGGCAATTGGAGCTCGGCCATGAGGCTAGCTAAACGGCAGCCCACGCTGAGACTTGAATCTCGGAG
The DNA here is from genome assembly GCA_015847255.1 of Hyparrhenia diplandra. Classification (NCBI taxonomy): domain Eukaryota; kingdom Viridiplantae; phylum Streptophyta; class Magnoliopsida; order Poales; family Poaceae; genus Hyparrhenia; species Hyparrhenia diplandra. Next base: position 1,744 of record JADLZK010006372.1, on the reverse strand, counting down.
AAGATGGCGTTAAAACGGTAAGCGACGGCCAGCGGAGTTATGTACAATTTTTCAATTTTTTCCCGTAGCAGCATGCAGACAGGAGTTTGCTAGTAAGCAAAAATTCCAGTCGGTTTTTAATAGGAAAAATTTGATTATAATTAATTAATTATACACCTGGAGAGCATATTCTGCGTGGTTTAGAAGTCTTGAAAATGGGCATAATATGGAGGATTGGTGATGGAAGGAATATCAAAACTATGGTGCGATCCTTGAATCAGGGGATTTTTTACGGGCAGCCGTCACCCGAAGGTATCGGTATTCTGTCAAATGTGGATGATTTAATTGGCTCGTATACGGGACAATGGGATGTTGAGTTTGGTTAGAGATGTTTGCAGGTGGCGATCTTGACACGATACTAGCCGTCGGTGAATGAAGAGTGAGAATACGCTGGCACGGCACTTTGATGGCGGGGAGAGGTTCGATTAATGCGGGTGCATACAAAGGTGTAGAAATTCTATCTTTGCGACAAAAGAAGCGGGAAGCGATTGTACAAAGGCGGTAGCAACAGTGGCGATTTGATGTGGAGAAAGATGCGGAAAGTTAAGTGCCCAAATAAGATCCAATCATTTCATTTGGAGACTTGCACACAACAGCCATCCCCTAAGAAGAAATCTAGCTAGAAGGTATATGAAAATGCGACACTATATGTCACGTAATGCATGTCGGTTTGATGAGGATGGAGGGCACTTATTGTTCAAATGCAAGTTAGCAAGAGAAGGTGCAGTGAGTTGGGGCTGGAAGTCATCTGCCAAAAACTTCATAAACGTAATGCGATGCAAAGGGTTATTAATCTCATCCTGGGGGAAAAGGGCGAGAGGATGACTCTTATTTTCACTACTATGTATAATCTAAAGGTTTGGAAAGGTCTGGTCGAGGGGAGGATCGAAGGAAGCCGGCCCGATGTATTGCTCGGTCGATCAAGGCCTATACCCGAAGATGTGCGGCACACAACTACAAGCGTCTAAATAGAGATATGCGTCGGCGGGGAGACATAGAAGCGACCCTAAGATGCGAAGATAAATTGTGATGCCTGCGCATTCCGGGAGAGGTGTAGTGGTTGGGGGTTTCATAATGCAGCAGGATAGTGAGGGGATGTTGTCTTTGAATGAGGATGGGGGCGTGTCAACCATCGCTGAATGCTTCTCAAGCGGAGGAGATTATAAGCGTGCTTGCAAGGTGTTCAGCGGCATGTGATGCAGGAATTGGCCGCGATTTTGGAAAGCGGATGCCTTGATGATTCAGCAAGCTTTGGAGTAGTGAAGCAGGGGCGGACTTCTCGGTCATTGGGTGTTTGGTTGAAGAACTGAAATTGTTCTCTTCAGCAAATTTTATTAGCTTTGTTTGTTCACATGTGTCAAAGAAATTGTAATAAGGCGGCACATGTTCTTCTTGCGCTTGGTGTGGGTATTGCTTAGCGGAAGGGGCTGAGCACACTTCGTGCAATGTCCCGGATAGTGTCGGTGTAATCGTTGTTGGCGATTTGTCAACCTCGGTGCAATGAATTGATGCCGAGTTCAAAAAAAAATCTGGTATCCCTCAATCTACATTTTCAAGCATAGACAGTTATGAACGGTGCTTATTCGGAAAAATAAAAGAAGGCTTTTCAATCTTTTTTAAAAAGGTTATTTGTAATAGTTAGGTCTGACCCATGTTACCAATTAGGTCGATGGGCTCCGGCTCTATATAGGCACATTGTTGACTT